>JAREIK010002733.1:481543-499043 GCA_029783825.1 Sapria himalayana
GATAGATAGATAGAATACAGATATATAGATAATCTATATAATAATATATAATATAGATAGACATATAGCTAGATAGATAAATTGATAGATAGCCTAGAAGTTAGACATGATAGAGAAGACAAATAGTAGATAGTTAGTTAGTTAGTTAGATTGGTTGATAGATAAAGATAGATAGATAGCCAAGTAAATATATAGAAAATTAGGACAGATAGATAGATAGATATATATATATATATATATATATAGAAAAAATGATAGACAGAAAGATAGAAAGATAAATATATAGATATACAGACTAATAGACAATAGATATCCACACAGAAAGATAGATAGGCAGGCACTAGGCATGAAAATAGTCAAGCAGGTAGACATATAGACAGACTACCAGATAGATAGACAGACAAAAAAATAAATAGATATTAAAATAAACAAATAAAAAGATAGATAAATTGTCTATAGAAAGACAAAATAGACATATAGAAGATAGTTTGATAGAACAAATTGATAGACAGACAGATAGATTATTGATTGATAATAGATAGATAGACTAATAAATAGACTGTTTGATAGACAGATTGATAGACATAATGATTGATATATTAAAATACAGATTGATAGACAGTTTGATAGATAGATTGATGATAGAATATATAATGGATAGAGAGATAAATAGATAGATAAATAAAGATGGGCAGATAAATAGATAGAGAGATAGATAAATTGAAAGATATATAGATAGACAAAAAGATAGGTAGATTATTTGACAAATAGATAGATAGGTAGACACACAAATAGATAGATAGATAAATAGTTAGATAGATAGAAAGATAGATATATAATAGATATGTATATAGATAGATAGAAATTTGATTGGCTGATAGACAAATATACATACAGATATATGGATAGAAAGATTGATAGAAAAATAAATAGACAGAGAGATAATTACAAAGACTAATAATAGAGATATAGATAGACATATATATAGAAATATACACAAATAGATAGACATGAAGATAGAAGACAAATATTCATATAGATAAATAGATAGATAGATAGATATATATATAAATAAATAAATAGATAGATAAATAGACATAAAGTCGACATAGAAATAGATAGATGATTATAGAGAATAGACAGACAAATATATAGACATAAAGACATACATATATAGATTATAGATAGATTATAGCTAGACAGATATATGATAAGTAGATAAACAAAAAGATAGATAGATAATAGAATGATAGATAGATAGAAAGATACAGATTGATAGATAGATAGATAAAATATAGATAGATAGATAAACAAATAGATAGATAGATAAAATTAAAATAGAAATATAGATAGGCAGACAAACAACAGATAGATAGATTGAGAGACAAATTGATAGATAGATTAATAAAAATATGGATAGCTAGAAAGATATATAGAAAGTTAGTTAAATTGATAATAGATAGATAGACAAAAAGTAAATAGATAGATAGACAAATAGATGAAAGATTATTAGACAAATAAATAGATAGATAAACTATAGATAGATAGATAGATAGAGCGTTAGATAGACCTAATAGAAAGATAGATAGAGAGGTAGAAAGATAGATATAAAGATAGATAGATAGAAAGATATATAGATAAATAGATAGATAGATAGATAGATAGACAGATAGTTAGACAGATAGATAGACAAGTCGAAAATAGATTGATATAGATTGATTACAGATAATAGATAGATAGCAAACAAATTATATATATATATATATATATATATATATATATATATATATATATATATATATATATAGAAAGATATATAGATAGACAGATAATAGAAAGATAGATGGATAGATAGATAGATTTATAGATCGATTGATACGTAGATTAATAGACAGATTGATAGATGGATTAGTAGATAGATTGATAGACAAATTGATAGGCAATTAGATATATAGATATAGATAGATAGATAGTTAGTTAGATATATAGATACATATATAAATATATAGATAGATAGAGAAAAAGATAGCTAGATATATAGATTGATAAATTGTTAGATTATTAGATAGATATATAGATAGTGATATTTTTAGATATATAGATTGATAAATTGATATACAAATAGATATATATATATATATATATATATATATATATATATATTGATACAAAAATAGATAGATAGTATAAATAGAGATAGATATAGAAATAGATAGATAGATAGATAGACATAAAGATAGACAATTTGTTAGATAGATAGATAGATAGGCATATAGATAGATAAATAGGCATATAGATAGATAGATAGATAGATAGTAAAACATATAGATAGACATATTGATAGATAGATAGATAGGTTGTTTGATAGATAGATAGATATAAAAATAGATAGAAATATAAATATACACATAGATAGATAAATAGATAGATAGATAAATAGATAGATAGACAGATAGATAGAAAGATAGATAGGCTGAAAGATAGAAAAATAGATATATATATATATATATATATATATATAAAAAATATAGACAAACAGTTAGACAGATAAATAGGTAGATGGATAGATAGACAATAGACACACAAATAGATAGGCAAATAGATAGACAAATAGATAAACAATTAGTTAGACAGATACAAATATAGACAAATACATATAGGTAGGCAGTCAAGTAGGTCGACAATTAGGCAGCAAATAAACAGATAGACATACAAATAAATTGGAAGATTGATAGACAGATAAACAAAGAGACATAATAGAGAAAGATAAATTGCCCAATAGATAGATAAATAGATAGAAATTTTCAAACAAAGATTAATAGACATATAAAGAGACAAATTGATAGAGAGATAGATAAACATATAGAATAAGACATAGATAGACATATATATATATATATATATATATATATATGATATATAGACTTATAGAAAGATTGATAAACATATTGATAGATAGTTTGATGGACAATTATATAGATAGATTGATGGACAATTTTATAGATAGATTGATAGACAGAATTAGATATAGATAGATAGCTAGATAGATAGATAAATATTTTGATAGATAGATAGATAGATTATTATACACATAGATAGATAGTTAGGTTGATAGAAAGGCATATAGATATATTGATTGACAAATAGATAGATAGATAGATAGAAAGGTAGATAGACACACAGATAGATAGATAGATAGATATATAGATATATAGATAGATTGATTGATACATAGATACATAGATAGATATATATATATATATAGTTAGATTGATAAACAAAGAGATATATAAATCGATAGAAATATAGATAGACATAAAGATAGATAGACAGCTAGATAGGTAGATAGATAAAAAATAGATAGATAGATTGGCAGACATGTAAATAGTCAGATTGATAAATTGATATATATATATATTATATATATATATATATATGATAGGCAGATTAATAGAGAAATTGTTAGACAGACAGAAAGATAGTAAAACAAAAAAACAAACAGACACAATTAAATAGACAGATATATTGTAGACAAATAGATAGGTTGGCTTCAGGTAGGCTGACAATCAGGGAGGCACTTAGATAAAAAGATAGATAGACAAAAAATATGCAGATAGATAGACAGACAAACATTGAGATATACAAATAGACAGATAGATAGATAGACAGACTAAAAGAAGATAGACAATTTTTTACATAGATTGATAGATGCATAGATAGATATATTTATATAGAGATAGATATAAAGATAGTAGATAGATAGATAGACAAATAGATGGTCAGATTGATTGATAGAATGATAGAAGATTGATAGAAATATTGATAAACATATTGATAGAAAGTTGATAGATAGATTGATAGACATAATGATAGATAGATAGATAGTCATATAGAAAGATATCTAAATAAATTGACATATTGATACATAGAAAGATAGACACATAGATAAATAGATAGATAGATAGTTAGATAGATATTCAGATAATACATAGATAGATACAATGATAGATATACAGATAGAGAGAGAGAGAGAGAATTTTGTTAAATAGATAGACAAATAGATAGACAGTTAGTTATATAGTTAGATAGATCACTAAATAGATATACAAACAAACAAACTGTTAGAAATACTAGTAGATATATAGACAGACAAATTAATAGACAAATAGACAAATAGATAGATAGAAAGTTATAAAGATTGATAGAAAGAAAGTTAGATAGATAAATAGATAGATTGATAAATAGATTAATATATAGATAGTTAGACAAATAGATACATGGATTGATAGAAAAATTGATAAATAGATTCATTGACAAATTGAAAGAAGATTGATAGGCAGATAAATTAATTAATTGATAGATAGATATACATATAGATAGATAGATATAGACAAATAGATAGATAGATAGATCAATAAATTATTAGATAGATAGATATTCTGATAGATATACAGATACATAGCCACATTGATAGATTGATAGATATAGAATAGATAGATCGATATATAGATAGATAGATAGACATATAGATAGATATGTAGATTGATAAAAAAAGATAGACAGACAGATAGATAGATAGACAAAAATAATGATATATATATATGGATAGATATATGGATAGATAGAGAGATAGACATACAAATATATAGATAGAGTATATAGATATTAGATAGGCATATATAAAGACAGATTGATAGACATTTAGATAGAAAGATATATAGGCATGTATATAGATAGATAGATTGATTGATTGATAGACAAATAGATGGACAAAAATATAGATTGACAGATAAATAAACAAATAATATATAGATATATAGATAAATAGATAGAGAGATAGATAAACAAATAGTTAGATTGATTGATAGAAAGAAATAATGATAGATATATATAGATAGATAGACAGACAGATAGAAAGATAGATAGATAGATAGATAGATAGATAGACAGACAGATTGATAGATAGATAGATAGATAGTTAGAAAGACTGATAGATAGACAGACAGATAGAAAAGTAGATTAATAGACAGATAGATATTTAGGTAGACAAATAGATAGATAGAAAGATAGATAGATTGATATACAATTTGAGGTAGATGGATTGATAGACAGATAGATAGACATATACATAGATAGATAGATTGATTGATTGATACTTTGATAGACAAATTGATAGATAGACAGATTGATATACTGATATATAAATAAATATATTGATAGATAGATAGATATAGAGTCTAATAGATAGACAGATAGATAGACATATAGAAAGACATATAGAAAGACAGATAGAAACAGATACCACAACAAAAAAACCCAAATTGCTAGTGAAATTTTCCTAGCTATATAGGATTTTCTGTCACTAAAATATAATAATGACGTAATAATAATAGAAATTATCACAATCTAAACTGTTCGTCGCAAAATATTAATGAGAAAATATAATTCCCTAGCAAATTTTTTAATGATGGAAATTCGTTAGCTGATCATTTTTTCCCTTGCTAATTTTGATTGTAATTAAGAATAGTAATTAATATTTTTTCACTGAATATATACAAATAATTCCCTAGTTAAATTAGCGAGGAAAAAAATGCTAGCTATTTTCATTCCAAAGCTTTTTTCATAAATTTTTTACAAAAAATTTGATTAAATATTTTTTAATTTTTATATTAAATTAAATAAAAACATTTACTATAAACAATTTTTATAATTAACATAAAGAAAAAGTAGTTTAGAAATTTATCTGATACAATTTTTACATAGATAAAATAAAAACATAACATAGGTATATAATCATTTTAATCAAAATCATTATTTTCATCATTAGTTAATGTATTTGTGCTAAGTTCTCCTGAGTTATTTATCTACTGGAACTCTGTGTACTATCTATCTCATTAAGGCCACTAACTGTGACTACATATACAAAATCTATTATTGTATTTTATTTGCTACTGCTTAGAAAAATTATTTTGAACTTTCTCAACAACATAATTATTAACACTGAAATCATGAATCAAAGCCACAATATAATAAACTAATGAAAGTCTCACTTTTAACAAAAAACTAAAGCAAACACACGTGTTTACTTTAGTTATTGATGCACTGTTTTACCATATCTAGCAGCTAAAGCAGCTACAACAAGTTTATCTCCTAATTTCAACCACTTTAGTGATACGTTTTCATTTTTTAGGGGCTGCATATACGAAACAGTACTTATCAACTAGCATGTTTCTATCCTTGATCGAAGCTTCCTCTACAAATGCAAATAGAGGATTAGATTTTTCATTGAGAAGATGATGAAGTACAATTATGAAAAAATAAACAAGATAGAAAACTGAACAAACCAAATAACAAACAAAAAAACTAATTAAATAATATAGTGTGGCCAGAAGAAGTAATTAGGAACAAATACAAAAATGAGAACCAGCATTCAATGAGAAATTGAATCATGTAGTTTTTCTTGGAGATGGGTTCCCAGGTCCAAGTCCACACTAGTTCTTCTCTTCAGTATTAAGGATCAAGACACTCACTGGAGCTTCCAAGCATCCGACTCTAACCCCATTAGCTAACTCATTTTATTATTTCGAAACACCAGACTTGTGTGTTCCATGTTTCCCCAACAAAGATGAATATTTCTTCACCACATCCAACAACTCAAACTGAGAAAACGAGATGATGCCATCAATTGAAACAATAATAAAATAATACACAAACAATTTACCAACTTATTTGTTTTAAATAAGAATACTAACACATGAAAATAATAGACACCCAATGTAAGGTGAAATATAAAGAGAAGCAGCAAAATCAAATAAGAAACAACTGAGCAAACAACTATAGCAAAATGGAAGAAAAATAAGGGAGCTTTGCCTATCCATCATGCACCCTTGTTGTTGCAGTTGAGAAACCAGCACCTACATCACAATGAGCACCTTAATAAACAAACAAACACCAACAACATGAACCACAACTAGGAGGTGGGCTGCATCAATTTGTGTTGGCTCGTAGTAAAGGAAGTAATCTGACATTCTTCTAGTCTCATCTGGCTCTCCTCTTCTCGGAGCAGACTCAAACTACATTAATTTTAAGGGTGACTTAGGATTTGTAATTTCTAACTCACATATATACCCATATTTATAATATCATGTTAAAAATTAAAATACAAAAAAAAATAAAATAAATACTCGATAATCAAAATGTCATACAACTAAAATTTTTATATGATGGACAAAAAATAATTAGTGCAGCTCAAATTAAGAAATCTAATCAAAAGTATCCAAAATAATAAAAATCAAAAAAAATAATTCTCTCGACACATCTTTTTTTATAAATCTTTATCTCCTAAAATGTCATTATATTTTAAATTTTTCAAAAGACTAAATTGAATCTTATAAATAAAGAATTATGATAGATTTACTATCAAAACTAAGAGGAGTTTAAATTGAGTATATGAGAGAAACAAGTGCAAAATGTTCATCAACCTCGAAAGAGATTCCATTCTTTCATAGCTTTTTCACTTGTCTAAGTATATTAAATACAACAAGATATAAATTTATTATAAAAAATTTATTAAACTAATTATACAAATATATATGTAATATAAAATTAGATATTTATATGATATTTAAACTTTTTTATGACACTCTCATATCTAATAGATTCAAAATTATATCTTTTGTGAAATAGAATTAATTTAATATGAACATATGTTATCTTTATTCCAAAAAAATATAAAAATATACAAAAGTTTTGCATTTCGACTTTCATAGAAACAAGATATTAATTAGATTAAAATGTATTAAGTTTAATGGAAAACAATTGCATAGAATGTATCAATCCATGCTTATAGAAAATAGATCAATAATATAAAATTTTTCATAGGTAACAAACAAAACTTATCTTGCAAATAAAAATAATAAAGTAATTATTTCATTTGAACCCCATCTAAATTATCATAAAAAATATTTTTCACAACAAATTATAATAAGAACATATAAGAGGTGATTAGAGAAAGAGGAAATCAAAATAAGATCATTTTAACTACTAGATATAAGAAATTAAAATAACAAAACTCATGTATCAATGTATAAGACTTCACCAGCAAGAAAGCCTTTAGTTGAACTTTGTTCTCATCAAAAATACATTTGTTATTGAATAACTATAAAAACTAATTACAAGTATTAAAACAAAAATAATTATTCAACACATTTGAGTGGAAAAGTATATCATTTATTATGACATATCATTCTAAATGAGAAAGTGTCTCAAACAAGAGTTTAATTAGTCTTCAAATGAATAAAAAATAATATTAATACATAAAATAAATAAATGAATAAAAAAGTATTCCATAAAATGTAAGATTAATAAAACAATGGAAAAACTATGTCAAAGGATCTCTCATTAATGAGCTTAGCACATGTAAAATTAAATTTTCCATGAATTAGTGGAAATCTCTTGATTAGGATAACTCTATCTCTTCAAATATTAGTGAGAAGTTTAAAAAGAGTCTGAAGGGTAAAGGAATCACTTAATAAAAAAATTATTCAATCACCCAAAAGGTCAATTTAACTTCTTGCAAGGCTAATAAAGTGGATAACTATTATATAAATCATGTAATATTGGAGTACTTGATCTTTAAAGTATGTTTCATTTGACAAATTAGGGGTTCACCCCTTAGGTTTTTTGTGAAGGGAGGACAATTATGAAGAAAAAGTAAAGATGGGTTAATTTTCAATAATTTACGAAAACTAATATATATATATATATATATAGTAAAAATAAACATATATATGATTGAGAGTTCACATGTCAGGTGCTCTCCTACAACATAACAAGAAAAAAATTAAAAAAATAAAATAAATATAGACATTAAATTAAATATCAACAATCTTTTTCAGAATATTGCATACATGCATTAAATATCAAAATTAGAAGATATGAAAAAAACTTACAATCTTCCAAGTGTATTCATGAAGTTGTCTACAATATATTCAATGATTAATATATTCACTAATAACATGTCGAATTGTCTAAATATCACATTAAAATATTATCACCATATGAATTGGTAAACATAACATCTCCAAAAAGTTACTAATATACTAAAACACACAAGTAACTAATAACATAACTCTTTGCATTGAAGCTAGAAACAACAATATGCCCATATACTATATCTTAGAAATGTGTACATATGAGTGTATGTAGGAAAATCTAATATGTAACTATAAATACTATGAATGCAAATAATATTTGATCTGGTTTTTGTGATTTACAATTTATTATTTTTTTTTATTTTATTTTTTTCTTGCATATGTATAAGAGCATTCAACCTATGGATATCATAATTCTATTAGTCCCTCATATAAGGGTTTAGTTTGTATACATTATGTTATGCGATTTTTTAAATACTCTTCTTTTACTTTGCATTGTTTCTCAACATAGTATTCAAAGCCAAATCTTATGGAATACAAATTCTTGAGTGTGTGGCTTGCATTTTGAATGTGCAGAAACTTTTAATAGTTTATTACAATATAATAAAAAATCATTTTAGAAATTATATGATAAAAAGTTGGAGATATTTCTCAAATACTCTTTTGTTACTTTGCATTGTTTCACAACATGGTATCAAAGCCAAAATCTTATAGAATACAAATTTTTGAGTGTGTGGCTTGAATTTTGAATTTGCTGACACTTTTAATATTTTATTACAATATAACAAAAAATTATTTTTGAAATTATATTATAAAAAAGTAGGATATATTTCTCACTAAAATATAAAAATTTAGAATCTTGTTCAAATTTTAATAAAGATCTCATACTAATTATCAACCTAAAATTTTTTATCGTCAATTATTAGTTATATATACAAAAAATATTAGAGATGAAGTGCATCCAATTATAATTATACTAAACTTAAATTATATAGGGTCTAATCCACCATTTTTTGTAAATTATTTAACATTTCTTCTAAGATGACCCATCTAGTACTCTAGTACTAGTTTTAAAGTTATATATTTTTTAAAATATTTATATTTGACTATATTTTATTTCTCATTTAGTATTTTTCTATTTATCATATTAAAACTTGTCCATACAATATATGTGTGACTATTAATACTAAATCTTTGCTTACTTGAGGAATAACACAAGAGAAGAAAGGTTTCTCTACATCATCTAAAATATTTGGGTCTTTATATAAAGATTGTACATCGTGCACAAGCCTTCTGCTTTAGCATAAGGTCTGAAAGAAGTTCATATATCAATGTCTTTCCATCAAAATTTAAAGAATACATATGATAAGTCTTGAACCCAATACATTGGACAAAGATACTTATATTGAATAAAGACATGAGCTCCAACAAATACATATAATATACAAATTTCTTAGATGATTAGTCATTTTAGTATTATTCTCATACAAATACTTTTAAATTCAAAATTCTTATAAGATTTGGTTCATTAAAATTTATGTAACAACATACTAAATTTAATTCATTATATGGATCAAATGTATTATTTATAATATTTAATTAACTAAAATTTATTTTAAATTTTACTAGGAAAGATCTATAAACTCAAAAATAAGTAAGAACATAACGAATATAATAATTAAAATAATAATAAAAAATATATTAATCTTATGATGCAAAGCATTTATTAGATAAAATATTATTATTTATTATATATCTTCATATCTTTATAAGTTAAAGATTATACAAAATATAAAGAATATACAAAATATTATTATTTATATCTTTATATCTTATAAATATAAAGATATTTATTATATATCTTTATAAGTTTAAGCAATTAAGCTTAAAGATTATACAAAATATAATATCTAATATTCAAAATTCTCACTCAACACTAATTTATGAGAGATTAATATCTTAATTGTCTTACCAATAAAAATCAAAAAGATTTAATTTATAGTTGTCAATTGGGCCGGGTAGCCCGGACCCAGCCAGAAGCCTAGCATGGCATGCAATAGTACCATGACCAGGTCTGTGCCCAACAGACGCTTAATACGAGTCTTGTCGTGCCATGCTGAGGGTTTTCGGCCCACGTGCCATGCCATGCACGTGGGCACGGCATGGGTGACGACGCACTGAGTTGTGCCTGACAGTAGGACGACATCGTGATGGCCAATAGGCAATGGTAGTATGACGGCACGGCATCAAAACTCTAATTTTGTAAAAATTTGACCGACCCGACCCGAACCAACCAGCCCAGACCGTGGTAGTTTTTGGGTTGTGGGCCCGTGCCAAGTTTACCCTCCAAGGAACCATTCCATGCCAAGCACAACACTCCAGCTCGGTTGGGCCCTAAAATGTCATCTAATTAGTATCGAACAAAAGACCCATAACTGTTAACAAAGATATTTTCATCTTAAAAATATATTTTGTCTGACCCACAACAACACGCAACCACTATTGTATGGCATAATTATTGTTTTCTAATTTATATTAAACATGCATAGTGATGGATTAGCCATTTTAACAAAATAATTTTGTTAGTTAATTAGGTATTGAGTCATGAGTGCCCAAAAACAAGTCATTCCTAGGACCTAAGTAGCTCTGCACATTCCACATTGTCATGGGTAACGAATCACAATTGTCTGACCATGATTCTAGCATAAATGATGCTTGGGCAAAAGTAATGGGTCATAACTAGCACATTGGGCTAGCCTACACCCCAACCACAAATGGCATATGGGGCCACTAAATGAGGCTTAGTAAAACCCATGGTCTCATGTCATACAAGACCATGCCATGTTGAACTAGATAGACACTCATACCATAATAAAATGCTCATAAGAGTGTCCCAAGGACTGTGTCACTTCATCAAAACTCTAGACATGTGATACATGACCCGACGACCATAGTCAATGACAAACAGTGAAGCATATAGTATCTAAGAACTATCAAATACTATATTACACAATATATTTTTTATATTATTTATTTAATACATGAATACAAGAATACATAAAAATTATTAGAGCACTCCTTTTTACTATGATCATCCTCTTTCTTATAACTTAAGTGCAAAACATGAATCCAAACAAAAAGTAATCTCAAAAATTATGATATAATGATTTATCTCAACCTTGAAAATAATCAAAGTGAAGGAAAAATCAACATATGCTTACCTTGCAATTTGAATCAGTTGCTACAAATTGTCCCAATAATAAGGCATCTTCCCTCTAACTCTCGAGGGAACATAAGCTATTTTTTCAGATAAACCTTTAGAGAATTATTAAAAGCAAATTTAAATATCAAATTACAATAAATTAAAGTAAATTTAGATAGTAACTTTAGATAATGATATAAAAATAGAATTTGATCAGATACATAATGAATAGAGAATTAATTTTCCACAAAATGCTACAAATGAAAATACCTGAGCAAACCGATAACAAGATGCAATGCCCTAGTAGATAGAATTTCTTTCTTAATGTTCGGAGATGAATGAACCAAATTGTCAATCACACCTACCTGCAACAACAAAAATAATTGGTCCTAATAAGAAAACAAAGGGCAAGATCAAAATATCAAAATAATGATAACTAAAAAAATAATTGAGGTCTCAATTTTTAAGTATAATGTATAGCAACATCTTCTGAGCACAATATTAAGATGAGAGTGGGGGGAGCATTGCACTCGATAATCTAAAAAGTCAAAAAAAATATATTATTTTCTCATGGTAAAGTAAATGATAAAAAATCTGCAACCACAATAAGGAACATCACCTGATTTTTATTCTCGTCATTCTTGTAAGCTAAGGTTCTCAATGCCCCAGTAGATGCCCTTTGTACTTTGGTGAAAAAGGGGTCTAACAATTCAGCCAGAGGTCGTATCACACCATTTATCCTGAAAAATAATTCAATAATAGAAAGCATTGTGCACAGTGCCAAAAGTGATTGCATTAAAAATAACAACCTAATATGAGCCTTGATGGTGCTATTCTCATTGGCAAGGTTGGTGATCGCATCTGTAGCCCATCTTAGGATGCTATTCATTGCTTGAGAAGTAGATCCATCTTTGTGCCTCTTCAACAAGTCCACAAGAGGTGGCAAAGCACCTGTGTCAATAATAAGCTACTGATGTTCTGGTTATTCCATAACAAATTGGTAAATGTTCATGAGTGTAACATGTAAACACATCACAAACAATAGTCAGCAATAGAATGATGCAATAACTTACAAATCAAACAACTAAAGCCATATAATGTGTGAGACACTTCATTGTTCATTAATGTTGAACTCATGAGTTACTCACAAATTTTATTGAATTCATTCTTAACTAATATTACCATATTAATATTTTAGAAAAATAAATAATATATTAATTAATACTAATTATTATAGTTTATAATCATACCTTTTGTGTTTTTTACTTTTTTTATTATTTCTTTGTTATTATTGATGGAAGCACCTAACATCTAGACTGCTTCAATTCATTGGTCCATTATATTATATGAAAGGATTGCTTGTTATTTTTTTACTTAGAGTTTTTCATCAAGTTTATGTTTGACATAGAATTATGTATAGTATCAAAGCCAAAACTTTAAGGAAAACAAACCTTGAGGCATGTAAGTGTTCAAAAGCCTAAAAAATGAGAGAACATACATTGTGCCAACACAGGGGACAAGGGCGTACATGCTACAGTAACACTCCATATTTTGCCATCACATATAGTGTGAGATGAGCATCAACTCTATAAAAAGGATGTTGAATGGTTATGCATGACAGGAGAGTTGTGCATGGTAGTAGGCACCTCAATTGCACAATAGGCATTGCAGTTGTGTATTATTGTTTTTGTTGATAGTATGCATGGTTGTGCATGGTAATATGGCAAAATAGTAGGCACTTCAATTATATGATTTGGGCAGAAACTAAAATTTGGGGAGAATCCAAATTAAGTTTAATTTTTTGGCATAACTTCAATTTTTGGGATAACAAATGATTTATCACATTACAATAACAAATGATTTATATCCTTGTAAATTTACATAAAAATATCCATCTATGATATATATATTCATCATATGATATATAAATTATAGAGATAATCTCTTGTGTAAATATACAAGCATCATATTGCACATCACTATTATCTTAGATGCATATTTATATTAAAGTATAAACTTTTATATATAATGACATATGATTATATAAGTATACAAGTGTTTAGATATAATGTTGTGTTTAAAATATTTTTATAAATGTTACATATATATAAATATATATATGCAGCACTTTTATAAATATTATATAGTATATATATCACATCTATATAAATATTATAAATATTAATATAAATATAAAAATTTATTTGTAATATAATTGTTTACAAATATGTATAAACATTTTATATGTTATATAAATTTTATATAAAAAATTATATAAATTGATAGTTTTATGTAAATGTTGTATAAATATTTATCAACATTTATATATGTATAATTATTTATATATAACATTATATGTTTATATAAACATATCAATGTTTATATATAATGTAATATGCTTATATATATATATATATATATATATATTATTGTATAAATATTTATATATAATGTTATATGATTATATAAATGTATAAAAGTTTAAATATAATGTTATCTATTTATAATGTTTTTAGAGACAATCAAAATAGAACCCTTAAACATTGTGTTTATTTTTTCTTAAGTTACTGAAGCAAAATACATTAAGCAAATTTTTTTAAAAGTTGCAGAAGCAGGAAACAATAAGTATACATTTAGTATTTGAAATCCATGAAACCCTAAAAAATTAATCAGTAAAAGAACAAAGTTTACACTAATTGTATATTATTCATTAATGTCGGAGAGTCAAAATCTTATAAGTGATGTAAAAATAAAAGAAATAAGTAGACAAATTAGGGAAAAATGTAAAATAAATGAAAAATAAATAATTTTATAAACCAAACTCTGCCAGTGATAATAAAATTGAGACATACAGAGAAATGTATTTAGTATTCCAAAAGAGAAGAGCAACTATAATCTTACTAGGTAACAAGAAGAGGTAGAATTTGAAGGTTGATTCCATAGTCCCTTTTCGCTTCTCCTCTCTTCCTCTTTTAAAAGATAGAAAAAATGGTTTAAGCTTGAATGCCTTAGGGTTTTCTTTTTTAATGGAATCTATAAATAAAAAAATGGAAGTAAATATTTAGAAAATAAAAGACAAAAATATAAAAGTAAACTAATATAATAAAAATTAAATAATTTAAATAAAAAAATGAAATAGATTTTTATTTAACCATAAATAATATTATTTCATAAATAAATAAATTTATGGTTAATAATTTATGAAATTTTAATGGTTAATTTTTGTAATATTAATTATAAATTAATGAAATGAATTTAGAAAAAACAATATATTAATGGTTATAAAAATGAAGATTACAAAAATTATATTACTAATAGTCATGAAAACTAATAATTGGTAATCAAATTTTCAAATTATTTCATTTATAAAAAAAATAAATTATTTAATATAGCCATAAATAAATTATATAAAAGTATAGCCATTAAAAATTTAAAACATTTCATATTATTTTAATTTATGGATAAACTTATAATATACATAATTATATTAGGGAAATGAATCTTACAAGATTCAGTCAGTCATAGACCAGGGCAAACATTTAATATACAAAATTACATAAAAAATTAAAAATAAATAATATACATAAAAGAAATTAAGTCAATATAGATTAGCGATAGAAATTATCCCCAACCCACATAGCTAGGTAAAAATCCCTAGCTAAATGGATATATTTTGTGAAAATTATCATTTAAAGATTAATCTTTTGCAATTAAATAAAAAATAAAAAAAAATAAAAAAAAATAAAAAAAAATAATTTTAAGAATATAATTTCGCTAGGTATTAAGTGCCGAACTAAATAGCTATGGAAAATTCATCATTAAAGTCTGCTAAAATGCCCACAATTCTTTGCATGAAAATTTATGATAATTTTAGCTGTAGACAATTTTCAATCAAATATTTTAGTCTCTAATCCATCACAAATCATTCACAAAATTGTAATTCAATATAAAATTATACATCTAATATTATTCACTAGCTAATCCCTCTCTAATTAGCTAGAAATTATATTCATAATAAAATTTCGATAGCTAAATTGACATTTTCTTTATGTATAGATAGACTGAAAGAAAGATAGAAATATAGAAAGATAGATAGACAAAAATATAGACAGATAGAAAGAAAGATAGATTGACAAATAGATAGATAGAGAGATAGATAGATAGACAAATAGATCGATAGATAGATAGATAGTTAGGTAGATAGATAGATAGGAAAATAGATAGATAGATAGATAGATAGAAAATAGACAAATAGATAGGCATATAGATATACAAATAAATAGATAAGATAGACAATTATATAGATAGATAAATAGATACAGAGATATATAGATAGATATACTAATAGATAAAGACACATATAGATAATCAAATAGATAGAGAGACAGACAGATAGATAGATGAATAGATATATAGATAGATAGATAAATAGATAGACTGATATATAGACAAATATATAAACAGGTAGATAGACAAATAGATAGAAATATAGAATGACAGACAGATTGATAGACATATAGATTGATAGACAGACAAATAGATAAATTGATAGACAGATATATAGATATATAGGTAGATTCATAAATAGACAGATAGAAAAATAGTTAGATAGATAGAAAGATAGATTGACAGATAAACGGAAAGACTGATAGATAGAAAGACAAATAGAGTTAAAGAATAATAGATAAATAATTAGATAGATAGGCATACAAATAGACAAACAATAAGATAAATTGATAAATGGACAAAAAGATAGACAGATAACAAATTGATAGATTTATTGATAGATTTATTGATAGACATATAGATAGATAAATACAAAAATAGATAGATAGATAGATAGATAGATGGCTAAATAGAATGATAGATAGGTTGATGGAGAGATTTATTTACATAATGATAGGTAGATAGATAGACAGATTTATATAAAGATAGATAGATATATAGATAGAAAAATAGATACAGAGATAGAGAGATAGATAAATATATAGATAGATAGATCCATGTAGTTATTGATAGATTGATAGATAGATAGACAAAAAGATAGACATATAAAAAGAGAGATAAATAGACAAATAGATAGAAATGTAGATAAAAATATAGATAGATAGATAGATAGGCAAAAAGAGTAATAGATAGATCAATAGATAGACAAATAAATAGATAGATAGTTAGACAAATACATAGAAATCCAGATAGATAGAATGATAGATAGACATATAGATAAATATATAGATAAATCGATAGATAGACAAAAAGATAACAATACAGATAGATAGATAGATAGATAGATAGATAGATAGATATACAATAGACAGATTGATAGAGTGATAAATAGACAGATAGATAAACTGATAGATAGACA
>JAREIK010002733.1:504043-535149 GCA_029783825.1 Sapria himalayana
ATGACATTTTTATCTATTCTTAGTCCGAATGAGAGTATGAGGGTCATTTACATATTGTTCTCCAAACTTTGAGAGTATATAAGTTGTATGGTATGTTTGGTAAATGTGACTTTTGGTTGATAGAAGTAAAATTTTTGGGACATGTAGTATCAGCTACTGTTATCTTAGTGGACTCTGAAAAAGTCAAGGCAGTCATGAGTAGGGAGAGGACAAAGTCAGTTTTTGAAATACGTAGTTTCTTGGGATTAACTGGGTATTAGAGAAGATTTATTGAGTATTTTTCCCGTTAGCTGCTGTTATTACTAGATTGTCCAGGAAGGAAGTTAAGTATGAGTGTACTAATTCATGTGAAATGGTATTTCATTAATAGAAAAGGAGACTTATGGTTCTATTTTGATAGTTACGGATAGGAGACATAAATATACATTATATTGTGATGCCTCGAAAGATGGATTGAAATGTATTATGATGCAAAATAGGGAGAGTTGTAGCTTATGGTTCAAGGCAGTTAAAGAATCATGAGAGGAATTACCCAACACATGATATATGTTGGTGGCTATAGTCCTTGCTTTAAAAATATAGTGCCACTATTTGTATGGGGAGTAATTTGAGGTATATTCAAACTATAAAAGTCTGAAATATATCTTTACACAATGAGACCTTAACATGAGGTAGCATCGATGGATGGAGTATCTAAAAGATTATGATTTTACTTTGAATTATCATCCAGGTAAGGCAAATGTGGTGACTGATGCACTTAGTTAGAAATCATGAGGTGCGCTAGCTAATATTATTTTGTAGGAATGAGATATGCTTGAAACTGTGGGATGATTCAGCTTACAATATAACAGTTAAAGTCAGGGTGTTATCAGAATATTAGTAACTATATATTTGCTATTAAATAAGGTGATTTAGATGCAGAAATAAGATATAGAAATATTATCTATAAAGAGCTGAGTAGAAACTGATACATGCGATGAATGTTGGGCTATTCATATGGATGTTAGTCTTCGGTTTAGGGAACAAAATGTGGTTTCCTAGATAGTAGAATTGAGAGAGGAGATTCTTAAAGAATTCCACTATTCTCATTTTACAGTACATCCAGAAGACACAGATGTATAATAATCTTCGTCGCTAGTATTACTGGAATAGGATGAAGAGACACATTGGGGATTTTGTTCGATGATGCCTCACGTGTTAGCAGATAAAGGCTGAGCATTTGATGACAGTAGGATTACTCCAGCCTTTGGATGTAGTAGAGTGGAAAGGAAAGCATATCACGTTGGATTTTGTGAGTAACTTGCCACATACATCACGAAAACATGATGCTATGTGGGTGATTGTTGACTGGCTTACAAAGTCTGCACATTTTCTGGCAATGTGAATGATCTTCACATGTGAGGAATTGTGCAGGTTATACATACAAGAAATTATCCAATTACATGGAGTGTCAGTATCTATTGTATCGGATAGAGATCCCAGTTTTACGTCTCATTTTTGGAAGAATTTCCAGAAAGCAATTGGAACATAGTTGATAATGAGCACAGCTTTTCATCCAAAAACCAAAGGTCAGTCAGAAAGAACCATACAAGTTTTTGAAGATATGCTACAAGCATATTGTCAAGATTTCAAGGGTAGCTGGGAAGAATGTCTGTCTTTGGTCGAGTTTGCTTATAATAATAGTTATCAGTCAAGTATCCAAATAGCACCATATGAAGCATTGTATGGAAGGCTATGTCGATCTCCAGTTTGTTGGGGTGAGGTGGGAGACTGATCCATCACGAGTCAAGATGTGATTAGAGATACCTCAGAGAAAGTAGATTTGATACTACAACATGTTCTTATAGCTCAAAGTTGATAGAAAAGTTATGCTGATAGACAAAGATGACCTCTAGAATTATGGTGGGAGATCATATTTTCTTGAAAGTGATGCCGAAAAGAGAGTAATCAGATTTGGCTAGCATGGAAAGTTATCGCCAAGATATATTGGACCTTTCGAAATACTCAAGAAGGTGGGTTTGGTTGCTTATCGATTGGCATTACCGCCATAATTATCTGGTGTCCACGAGATATTTTATGTCTCTATGCTTATGAAATATATTTCAGGTCCACCTAATGTAATGGATTGGGGCGAACTCATTATTGATACAGATGGAACGTAAAAAAATGCAAGTGCGTATCATTGATAGGCGAGACCAAGTTTTGCAACGCAAGATGGTGACACTAGTAAAAGTGATTTGACAGCATCAAGGAATGGAAGAAGCAACATGGGAACGTGAAGACATGATGCATGTCGCTTATCCTTTTTTATTATGCAAATGAAGGTATGTGTTTTAGTAATTTAATAATTATTTAACTTCAGAATATGTTTATAATTGTAAGGTTGTATCTGTGAGAATTTCGGAATGAAATTCATTAAGGAGGAGAGAATGTGAAATCCCAAAAAAAAATGAAGAAATAAATAACATGATATATTTCTGGAAAAAGGGTAAAATAGTAATTTTGTTATAAAAAAAATTAACTGAAAATTTTAGAACCTTACTGATAAAATGAATTTTGTTATTGAATTCGTCTTGGAAAATATAGTTACGTTGACAAATTTTCTCAAATTCTAAGGAAGTTTGAATTTTTATTTTTTTAATTATTTAAATAATTATTAGAATAAATAAATCAATATAAAAAAATGAAAATGGAAAATACTACGTCACGACGTCATCATGTGGCAGCGCATGCGCGGTCCATGCGTTTGAAAAAATAATTAAAAAAAAATTAAAAAAAAATTAAAAAAAAATTAAAAAAAAATTAAAAAAAAATTAAAAAAAAAATTAAAAGAAATTAAAAAAAATTAAAAAAAATTAAAAAAAATTAAAAAAAATTAAAAAAAAATTAAAAAAAATTAAAAAAAATTAAAAAAAATTAAAAAAAATTAAAAAAATTAAAAAAATTAAAAAATTAAAAAAATTAAAAAAATTTAATAAATTTAAAAAATTTAAAAAATTAAAAAAAATTAAAAAAAATTAAAAAATTTAAAAAATTTAAAAAATTTAAAAAAACTAAAAAATTAAAAAAATTAAAAAAAATTAAAAAATTAAAAAAAATTAAAAAAATTTTAAAAAATAAAAAAAATAAAAAAAATAAAAAAAATAAAAAAAATAAATAAATAAATAATAAAATAAAAAAATAAAAAAATAAAAAAATTAAAAAATAATAAAATAAAATAATAATAAAATAATAAAATAATAAAAAAATAAAATAATAAAATAATAAAATAATAAAATAATAAAATAATAAAATAATAAAATAATAAAAAAAGTAAAAAAATAAAAAAAAATATTATTATAAAAATTTAAAAAAACGACGTGAATCCAGAAAATGGTTGATGAGATCTTTAGTTTAACATCTAATTTATAAAGTTTCCATGAAATTTTCTAAAAGGTTGTGGTTTTCTCTTATCAGAATTTCTTTCTATTTAAAGGCCATAAATGATCATATTTTATATTTCAATTTGAATTGTTAGAAATGTCATTGGAAATGGTTAATTGATAAAAAATTTATGGGTTTGATTTAGTTAAATTTAGTGCAGGTTAATTGGGTTTGGATTGTTATAGTTGTGTCTTAAACCTCGTTTAATCGTAAATGATATACTTGCATATCATATGCACGGGAACATTTCATATACATGAGTGGGTGCATGATATATATATATATATACACATATAAAGGTGTATGAAATGTATTTGGAGAACTCGAATTAGGATAACGTCCAAATTGAGTTGCATAGTATATTTTTCTTGAGCATGACTATTATAAATTTGTGAACTCGAATTGGGACAACCTCCAGGCTGAGTGTCATGGTGGTTTTTAGAAAATATCCAAGGAAAAAAAATATTTTGTCGGAGAAATGTCCAATATAATTTTCGAAGGAGGTCCATATTTCTCAGAGTAAATCCAAGAAATTCATATTTTATTCGAAGAAATGTCCAATATATTTTTCGGAGGAGTTTCATATTTTTCGAAATAATTCCAAAAAAAATAAATATTTCATTACTAAAATTCACCGAATTACTGATCGATTATTCAGTCGCTAATTCGGTGTTTTTTGGTCGGTAAACCAAATAGCAACCAATTACCCACCAAAATATTTGATCACAATTTTGTTTGTCGTTAATTTTTTTACCAACAAAAAAATCAGTCGGTCGGTAAATTACCGACCATTTATTGACCCTCTACCAACAAATAATTACCGACTATATTCCGATAATTTTCTGACAAAAATATTTAGGTCGGTACATTACTCTCCAAATGGTATGTAATTAACGATCATTTACAAACCATTCACCGAAAAATAATTACCAACTCAATTCCAACTCTTTCCCGACCAACAACGGTTAGTCGGTAAATGGTCTCCAAATGGTCGGTAATTACCGACCAACTAAAGACCATTTACTGACAAATAAAATCCGACTATATTCTGACTATTTTCCGACCAAAAGCATTAGGTAGGTAAATTGTCTCCAAATGGTTAGTAATTACTGACAATTTACAAACAATTTATCAACAAATAATTTTGGACTATATTTCAACCATTTCCCACCAAAAGATTAGGTCAGTAAATGGTCACAAAATGGTCGGTAATAACAAAAAAAAATGCATCCAAAAACCGATCAAAATATTTTATAATCATTAGTCGGTAATTGATCTCCAAAAGTATTACCGACCATTTGGTGACCTTTTACCTACCATCGATAATACAACAAAAAAATCCAATTAACTTATAGTTTTGATGCAGTTGCTACATAAACATATACAGATAATACAACAAAAAAAATCCAATTAACTCTAGGAAACAACTATATATACTGCATATATATATATATATATAATACATCAAGAGAAAATAAAAAAATGAAATTCAAAGTCAAGGTTTAATACATTGAAAAAAAATGTGTAATAGACTGAATCATCCAACCTAGTTTCATAATCATTATACTACGATGCATTTGGTCCACATGGTGAGGTGTCGGGTATTGAGGTAAAGCTGTCTACTACTGCTAGTCCTGATGTAGTTGTTGCAGGTGTTACTATAGGTTATGGAGTAGATGCTGTAGCTAGAGCATTATGCCGAAAAATCTGTAGTAGATCATTAGGGTTGAACTGTAGTCCTCTTTCTTGAAACTTATTTTTAAGCCAGTCAAAAAACATATGCAACTCATCCATATCATCCTCATAGTCGATCATTTGTCACTCTATATCAACCAACTGATATTGTATTGCATTTCGTATCATGTCCTGAAATTCCTCCATCATCGAGAATAGATTCTAAATTTGTCCTGAAAATTCAGCTTCATAATCCGATCATCTATGCGGGTAGAATGATGATGTCGACGAACCAACACCATAGATGGGCATCTTCTCCTTGCCATCAATAGTCACATATCAAATCTGATACGTATCAACTAGTAGAGCTGATGAATGAGAACTACCCATTGCACCATCAGATGAACCTGAAGTTGACTTGGAATATGCTTGAGTCGCAGTAGCTAACATTTCTTCATATCTTGCCTAATAAAAATGTACGAAAATAATTTTAATTTATATTCAAACAAAAAAAAGAAAAGTTAATTTTTTTTAATGAAACTTATATTTGCTACACAAGATCTCTAATCAACGAAAGTCTGATTATCATGAGCATTCATCTGCATGTATCTGAATAAGCGAGGAGCATTGGGCTTTTTACCCTCCTTGCGTGTCTATAATTACATACAATACATATGTTAATTCAATTGAAAAAATAAATTATTATGAGAAATGAAATTTAGGCATAATTGGACACATTTCACAAAGTAATAAACATAAAAAGTATAAAGTAGAAATAATACTAATATTCGTTCGTGCCCATGAATAGAGCGAGATCCACAAGTGTGTGTAGACATGCCACTACTCTCCCTAGCCTGCTCTGAGCGATGATTGCCACTCTGTTTATCACACATCTTCCTATAATCCGGATGATCCCAACTGCTCCGCCACTCCTTGAAAATATGATCACGGACACTCAAATCTTTTTCCTTCTTCTTCGGCCATTTATCTTTGATCTTGTACACTGTCTTTATATCGACTGACAGGATATTTGTAGAACACACTTTTGACTGCCTCCTTTGACTGTGTCCACTTGTAAAATTTTTTAATTAAATAATTTAATATTTGTATATCAAATTGAATAAAAATTTAAACTATAAATAATTTATACTAAACAAAGAATAAAATCATTTAATATCTTATTCAAATTCAATATTTTACATAATTGAAACAAAAAAAAATAATTTAATATTTTACTTTTATTTCATCTTATTCATCAATGTATCTACTGACAGTGCATAAATTATAATATATCCATTTATTGACGTTGTTTTCTCACCCTCTGCTCCTTTAATCATCATTTTTTTATTGCGACAAAACTATTTGAGTTATGACACATAATGTCTAGTGAAAAACCTCAACACTTATAAAATCTTTGTATGAGGAACAATGCGGTATCATATCAGTAAGAAATTTAAACCACTCACTCAAATTAAAAAAAAGTTATGTTTTTATACATATATAATCCTGTAGAATATATGTAAATATATACTAGTATTTCACTCGTACATATATTACTGAAGTATATGTACATAAAAATAACTGCATTTTATGTGCATATAAACTGAGTACAAATATACTCAGTATATATGTACATAAAATATTGCAGTATTATATGTACATATATACTGACTTTTTTAGTATGTATATACCTCATTTGGTGTTGTTGCTGTTGCACCGACTGCCGCTCCTGCCGCTCCTGCCGCTGCTACCATTGTTGCTATCACTGCCAATACCACTGCTACTGTCATCTATGCAGCACTACCTTTGTTGTCGACGTCACCGCCGCTACTACCTTCGCACTGGCACCTCTACTGTTGCTTCCGGTGATGCCGCTGCTTCTGGTGCAACTGCTACTGCCGTGACTGTCGTAGCTGCTTCCGGTGCAGCTGTTGCTACCGCCACTTCCACCACTACTACCATTTCCACCACTTCTGATGGCACCGCTCCTGCCATGCCAGTACTATAACCATGGCTGCCCCTACTGCTGCCACCACCACCACCACTACTGTAGTTGCCACTTCTAGTATCGCCGCTATCGTCGCCGCTGCCACTTTCATTGATAATGCTACTGATATTAGATTTTTACAGACCTATAATAGGTTAAAAATCTACCCAAAAAATTTTAAGACACACAAACATGTTCATAGATATATAAAAATAATTATTATAGATATGAACAAACACAAATTAAAGTTGATTGTCATACAGCTTAAACTAAAATTTAATTAAATAGTTTAATATTTTTATATTAAATTTAATAAATAAAAACTATAAAAGAAAATTTTAAATTAAACAAAAAAATTCATTTAATAACTTATTCTAATACAATATTTTAAATAACTAAAAAAATTATATTACATCTTAGTTATCAATGTATCTACCGATTGTGCAAAAATTATAATCTATTAATGCATTGATATTGCTTTCTCTCCCTCTGCTCCTCAGATTACCAACTTTCCACTACAAAAATGTTGTCCGAGTCATGGTGCTTCATGTCTATTGAAAAATCTCTTCACTTGTACCAGCTTCATATGAGAAACAATGCGGTACCACATCTGTAAGAAATTTAAACCACTAAATAATATCAAAATAAATTAAAAAAAACTATGTTTTGATAAATACATATTACTGCAGTAAAAATATTCATATATACCATCATTTAACTCGTACAGATATTACTATAGTATGTGTACATATAAATTATATTATTATGAGTGCATAGATACTCGGTATATATGTACATAAAATAATGCAGAATTATATGCACGTATATATTGACAATATACATACATATATACCACAAATTTCACTGTTCCTACTACTCCCACTGCCACTACCGCCTATGCCGCTGCGGCAGCGGCCGCTGCGGCAGCTGTCGATGCTGCCACCACTGCTAGTGCAGCCGCCACTATGGCTGCTACTGGTGTTGTATCTGTTATCGCTAATAACGCCGATACCGTTGCTGTCTCTGCTGCCGCCTATGCCGACGCTGCCTCTAATGTTGCCGCTGCCTCATCTGCCTTCCCTACCTCCGCTGCTAGCCCTGCTGCAAATGCTACCTCAGCTACCGCTACTGATAATAGGCTTTTACATACCTATAATATGCTAAAACTCTAACAAAAAATTGAAAGAAACACAAACATATTCATAGATATATAAAAACAATTAATATATACATGAACAAACACAAATTAAAGTTGATTGTCATACAGCTTAAACTAAAATTTAATTAAATAGTTTAATATTTTTATATTAAATTTAATAAATAAAAACTATAAAAGAAAATTTTAAATTAAACAAAAAAATTCATTTAATAACTTATTCTAATACAATATTTTAAATAACTAAACAAATTATATTACATTTTATTTATCAATGTATCTTCCGATTGTGCAAAAAGTATAATCTATTAATGCATTGATGTTGCTTTCTCTCCCTCTGCTCCTCAGATTACCAACTTTCCACTACAAAAATGCTGTCCGAGTCATGGTGCTTCATGTCTGTTGAAAAATCCCTTCACTTGTACCAGCTTCATATGGGAAACAATGCGATACCACATCTGTAAGAAATTTAAACCACTAAATAATATCAAAATAAATTAAAAAAAACTATGTTTTGATAAATACATATTACTGCAGCAAAAATATACATATATACCATCATTTAACTCGTACAGATATTACTATAGTATTTGTACATATAAATTATATTATTATGTGTGCATAGATACTCAGTATATATGTACATAAAATAATGCAGAATTATATGTACGTATATATTGACAATATACGTACATATATACCACAAATTTCACTGTTCCTTCTACTCCCACTGCCAATGCCGCCTATGTCGCAGAGGCAGCAGCTGCTGCGGTAGCTGTCGATGCTGCCACCACTGCTAGTGCAGCCGCCACTATGGTTGCTGCTGGTGTTGTATCTGTTATCGCTAATAACGCCGATACCATTGCTGTCTCTGCTACCGCCTATGCCGACGCTGCCTCTAATGTTGCCGCTGCCTCATCTGCCTTCCCTACCTCCGCTGCTAGCACTGCTGCCACTGCTACCTCAGCTACCGCTACTGATAATAGGCTTTTACATACCTATAATATGCTAAAACTCTAACAAAAAATTCAGAGAAACACAAACATATTCATAGATATATAACAACAATTAATATATACATGAACAAACACAAATTAAAGTTGATTGTCATACAGCTTAAACTAAAATTTAATTAAATAGTTTAATATTTTTATATTAAATTTAATAAATAAAAACTATAAAAGAAAATTTTAAATTAAACAAAAAAATTCATTTAATAACTTATTCTAATACAATATTTTAAATAACTAAAAAAATTATATTACATCTTAGTTATCAATGTATCTACTGATTGTGCAAAAAGTATAATTTATTAATGCATTGATATTGCTTTCTCTCCCTCTGCTCCTCAGATTACCAACTTTCCACTACAAAAATGCTGTCCGAGTCACGATGCTTCGTGTCTGTTGAAATATCCCTTCACTTGTACCAGTTTCATATGGGAAACAATGCGGTACCATATCTGTAAGAAATTTAAACCACTAAATAATATCAAAATAAATTAAAAAAAAACTATGTTTTGATAAATACATATTACTGCAACAAAAATATACATTTATACCATCATTTAACTCGTACAGATATTACTACAGTATTTGTACATATAAATTATATTATTATGTGTCCATAGATACTCAGTATATATGTACATAAAATAATGTAGAATTATATGTACGTATATATTGACAATATACGTACATATATACCACAAATTTCGCTGTTCCTACTACTCCCACTGCCACTGCCGCCTATGTCGCAGTGGCAGCGGCCGCTGTGGTAGCTGTCGATGCTGCTACCACTGCTAGTGCAGCCGCCACTATGGCTGCTGCTGGTGTTTTATCTGTTATCGCTAATAACACCGATACCGTTGCTGTCTCTGCTGCCGCCGATGCCGACGCTGCCTCTAATGTTGCCGCTGCCTCATCTGCCTTCCCTACCTCCACTGCTAGCGCTGCTGCCACTGCTGCCTCAGCTACCGCTACTGATAATAGGCTTTTACATACCTATAATATGCTAAAACACTAACAAAAAATTCAGAGAAACACAAACATATTCATAGATATTTAAAAACAATTAATATATACATGAAAAAACACAAATTAAAGTTGATTGTCATACAGGTTAAACAAAAAATTAATTAAATAATTTAATATTTTAAAATTAAATTTTATCAAAACAAAAATAATAAATGAAACTTTTAATTTAAACAAAAAAATTTATATAATAACTTATTTTAATACAAAAAATATAATACATCTTATTAATCAATGTATCTACTGACTGTGCCTAAAGTATAATCTATCAATGCATTGACGTTGCTTTCTCTCCCTCTGCTCCTCTGATCACTTTCTTTCCACTACAAAAATGCGTTTGAATCATGGTGCATCATGTTTGTCGAAATATATATTCACTTATACAAGCTTTGTATGAGAAACAATGTGGTACCATAAATGTATGTAATTTAAACCACCAAATCAAATCAAAATAAATAAATAAATGACTATATTTTGATAAATATATATTACTGCAGTAAATATCTACATATATACTAGCATTTCACTAGTACATATATTACTATAGTATATGTACATATATACTACAGTATTATGTGTACATATATACTATAGTATTATGTGTACGTATATACTGAGTACTATATATACTCAGTATATATGTAGATAAAATATTGTAGTATTATATGTACATATATACTAACTATATACGTACATATATACCACATTTGTTGTCATTACAGCTGCTCCCACTATCATCGCTACTGTTTCTGTCGCTGCTGAAATAGACTTTTACATACATATAATAGGCTAAAACTCTACCCAAAAAATTCAGAGACACAAAAACATATTCACAGATATATAAAAACAAATATTATAGACATAAACGAACACAAATTAAATTTAATTGTCTTACAGCTTCAAAGAAAATACAAAAGATATCTTGCAATTATGTTTAGAGATAAAGAGAGTGCAAAAATAAAATGTTTTCAGATTAATAAAGATAATATAAGCTAGCCTCTTTTTGATAAAGCTGAAATTGGTAAAAATGGGACCCATGTTTTGGAAGGACCGTGGTAATATCTGAATGCTTTGAATCAGAATTTTTTCTTTTGTCTCACATAATGTGTCCTGCAAAGATTCATAATTGGGTTAATTGGAAAAGCAAAGAATAAAAATAGAATAAAAAAAATTGAAACCTGCATAAAATAACATAATTATTTGCTACATATGGAAAAAAATAAATAACAGTTCAGAAATAATTCTCATACTCAATCATCCTCATAATTTGTACGAAATGCTCGCCTTTCTTGTAAGGTTTTGCAGTTGGATCTCGGAATGCTATTTGTTGTTCCAATGCCACTAACTGTGACTCCATATAGGACATCTACTATCCTGCGAGGTTTCGTAGCTAGATCTTGGAATGCTATTTGTTGCGCCAATGCCGCTGTGACTCCATATAGGACATCTCCTGTTGCATTACAATCTTAATTCCTTTCATCTCATCATTCATTTCTTTAATTTCTTGCTTTTCTTCCATCAAATTAGTATACTGATCATCCTTCTATTCTTTAATTTCATATATTTCTTTCTTTAAATGAAATATCTACTCATCCTACTTTTTTTAGGTCTCCATAACTACAATACGTTCATTTGTTTCCATTACTTGTTGTTCGACCGCCTTATCGACCATTGCTGAGATAGATGAATTAGAAACACGACTGCTACAACAAAATGTCACTCCCTTCAAGTTGATTCCATACACTCGCTGCTTCTTAGGACCTCCTATGGTCTCTAAATAAATAGGATCATATTCACTTGGTTGAAGATCCATAGAACCTTCAACTTGTTGATGAGCAGCTGTCACATGTTCCTCCATTAGGTCCCAAGATAAAATAGATAAAAAAACTATTTTAGATATACATAAATAAAATAAATATTTTGCAACCCAAACAATTTTCTAAATTTACTGTAGTATTATAAAATTTTATTAATATAACAAGTTCTTACAGCAATCATCTGAGATTTGTAGTCAACAAACTGACCATCTACTTTCTTCACATGCATCTTCTTGAAAATCTGATAAAAATTTTGATCCCGACCCAATTCTCAAGCCTAGAATTTGTTTTTATTAAGTCATTAAAAACAAATGAACAAAAAAGTTAACAAAATTAATAAAACCATGCAGAGATTTGATTTATTGTACTATTAGGATAGCCACTAAATATATAAATGTTTATAATTTTAAAATTGTACGAGATCTTGATCGTGCTCAATACTCGGCTTTGACCCTCCTGTTGTGTCGACAAATTCTTGTACCTAGTCCAGCTACCTCACTTTGTCGATTTTTACTGGCAATATCTGATTTTTTCATGACATCTGAATCCTCCCAATACATAAGCCACTCGGACCAGTGATCCTCGGATATAAAATCAGGCCTTTCTTTCATATTCTTCAATTTATGGACAAAATCAGAATATCATTGAGCAGCTTTGATCTCCCATAATGACTTTATCGTTCTATCAAATTTAGGTGCCCATGTGCACTAATTCTATATATAGAAAAATCACAAAATAATTTATATTAATAACAAGAGCATAATTATTTATTGCTTGAATAATAACCAACATAATAGATAAGTAATTTCATTATTATTTTTCAATAATTTTGTTTTGTTATTTTTACCTAAAAATCATTAAAACAGGACTCCTTTGCCAATTCTAAAACTTTCTTCTAAGAGAATGATTAAGAATTAGCCATTTTTTTGAAAGATTTTGTAATTATAGTCGAATACTTGTGAGATGAAATAAAACTATACAAATAAATATATAACATAGAAAATAAGCGAATCATAACAATTTAAAAAAAACCACTGACAGTAACATCAAAATTTTTTTTTCAAGTCATTTTTACATATTTCTTTTACCTCTCATCCACAATCTCAATTTCTAATTTTGCACTGATTATAGAGGAAGGCACTACATTTGATGATGTCGTTGGTATTATAAATGGGGGAACAATTGATATAAAATGTGGTGTAGAAGATAGAGATAAATCATAAGTGTGTGCAGAAGGGACAATCGGTGGTGGGCTTACATCTGATAAAGGTGATAGTATAGGTCTCAATGATGGTGATGGTGATAGAAATGGAGATGGTGATTGTGATGTTGAAGTCTAGATATGGTGACTATGAGATGGTATTGATTCTGCAACATAATGTAACATACTAGATTAATTTAGTTCATTTCTATGTCCACATTCACCTCCACCATGGCCACATCCTTTAGGCATCATCTATTGTACAAAATAAAACATAGAAAAAACAATAGAGATATGATGAACATGCATGCATTTTATAATAAAACACACCGATAGATTTCAACAAATTATAAAAAGTTTTTTATAGTTAAATATTATAATAAAATTATAATAATTTAATTATCGGCATCACTGTCCTCCTCTAATAGATCTTCTGATATTTCATCTGATTCCGATAGAAGTTCGAACTTATCTTTATATAGAAATTGATCATCTTTAATTTCTATTATGTCACCATTTGAGTCACATAAATTTTCTGGATCTTCATCTACATTCACAGGTTCAATAATATTTATGTCATCTTTCTAGAATGCTGGTGAAATATATAAGTATGCACTTCTTTCTTGCGATGTTGGTACTTCTAATTTTGATCGTACTTTGATTTTGCAAATCGCCCACAAATCACTCTTATCACGAGATAAACTCGGATATGTATAATAATATACTTGAGCGGCTTGAACTACCATAATAAATGGCTCATATCGATTATATATAGATTTATGGTTAACATCCACTAGCTTATAATCCGAATGAATCTTTGTGCCCACATTTCATGTAGGATCAAACCACTCATACTTAAATAATAGAATCCTATTATTTTCGAGTCTAGGATACTCCAACTCAATAACTTATTTGAGTTGATCATAATAATCAATCTCACCTGCACTATATCCTACGCCTTTAATGCATACATCACTATTCATATTATTTTAGAAGAACCATGCCCGTTTGTATGAAATTTATATCCATTAATAAAATACCCAAGATAAGTTGTCACATCTCTAAACGGGCCTTTACTTAGATTCTGAATAAAAATATTTGAATCTCCATTTGAAGGATCAATTGCCTATGACATAAATTAAAAAATTGATATTAACAAATAAAATATAATAATAAATTAATTAATTAAAAAATTTAAAACTTAATAATTCTCACATAATTTTTGAACCAATTCGCAAATTAAATTTCTAGTATATAATTGACATCTTTGCTGGAAATTGCTAGTTATCTATATTTTAACTACTCAACATAAATACTACACAAATATAAAAAGAAAGAAAAAGATATATATTAATTTTTATTAATTCCGATTAAAGATAAAATTAATCTATGATTAAACCTACAATCATTTTGTGTATACATACTCAATGTAGGTGCAACCTCATAACAATTAAGTAAAACTTAGCTCCAGGTTGCTTTGTACTCTTCATCTGTCATACATCTTTTCATTTCTCTTCCAAATGCTCTTCCAGGGTGCTAGAAGATAGATAGTTTGTCTACAGAATCATCTTTTACCATCAAATGACCTTCATAATTTATCGGCACATTTCTATTCTTTGTATTGACATGATCCTCAAAATAATAAGAACAAAATGATGATGCTTCTTCTACTAAATATGCATTGCAAATTGAACCATCAACTTTTTCCTTGTTTCTTACATTTAATTTCCACTTATGAAGATACGTACAACCACAATGTTAAGTTTCAATTTGGTTAAATTACAATATTACTTAAAGTACGAAATCATAAAACACAGTAAATTATATGTATTTATCTCTTAAAAAGATACATCCACCTGAATTGCATTGGCCCTGCAATCATTGCTTCATATGTCGAATGGACTGGCAAATTCTCCATTCAGTCAAAAAAACTCGGTGAGAATATCCATTAAAGCTTACAAATAATAAGTGGAATGTCATTCTCCAGCCTCACCATGCCATCTATTTTGATTGTGGTTGTAGTTAGCTATTTGAAAAACAAACTAAATTCTATAAGGACCTTCCAAACACTAAGTGGAAGTAATTCACGGAATGCAATTGGTATTAATATATGCATAAATACATGACAGTCATGACTTTTCATTCCAAATAACTTAAGATTCTTCATATCCACACATCAACCCATATTTGACACATATCCATCAAAAAATTCAAAATATTTAACCCATTCACACAATATATGCATTGCCTTCTTATCAAGTGTGTAGCAAGCTTTAGAAAATTTTCATGTTTCCTCATTCAGTTTCAATTCAGGACACCGACTGTAATCATTCAACTCCTATCTTGATGTTAAAGTGTCTTTTATTTTTCCATCTACATTAAGGATAGTGTTGAAAACATTGTCAAAAATATTTTTTTCAATATGCATTACATCTAAGTTATGATGAATTAAATTGGACTTCCAACAGGGCAAGTCCCAAAATATACTACGTTTCCTCCGACAAAATAATTTGCCTTTTGATCCATTACTTCCAGTAGCATCATTTTCAGTTACATTCTTTAAACCCAAACTATGAATCTCTGTAATAATAGCATCTCCTAAATGAACTATTGGTGCACTGTCTTCATAGATTTATTTTTTTCGAAATAAAGTTCTATTTCTTCGAAATGGATGATTCGTAGATAGAAACTTACAATGGTTATCAAACCATGACTATTTACCACTAAATTTGAGGGTAAATGCATCAGAATTTTTCATGCAATATGGGCATGCGGATCATTTTGTAGTACTCCACCCAGGATTCATTGAATATGCAGGAATGTCACTTACCATCCACATAAGGGCTGCCCGCATAATGAAATTTTGCTTTTTTGAGATATCGTACGTATTCACGCCAACATCTCATAAATGATTTAACTCTGCAATAAGAGACTGTAAGAAAACATTCAGCATGTCTTCCGAATTTTTTGGCCTTGGAACCAATATTGACAAAAACATATAGTGCTCCTTCAAACACAACCATGAAGGCAAGTTATAAGACGTCACTATCACTGGCCATGATGAATACTATTATCCAGATTGCCCAAATTGTTGAAATCCATCATTGTAGAGACCCAATCTCACTTTTTGACTTTCTGCTTCAAAATCTTGATGTATATAATTAAAATGCTTCCAAGCAGGTGAATCAGATGAATGACATGTTACCTCTTTTTCAACCTCATGCCCGGAATGCTACCTCATTTCATTTGCAGTAGTATTTGATACATATAGCCTCTATAATCAAGGAATTAATGGAAAATAATACATCTTCTTAAAGACAACCTTCAATTTTTGTCGTGTATCTACAACACGAGGTACCTTCCTAAATTGAAGATGGTCACAAAACTTACAGCTAATTAAATCACAATCACCGCCCCAATATAACATGCATCCATTTAAACAATAATCAATTTTTTCTACTGGTAGACCCATTCCTCGTAGTTAGTGTTGTAAAAGTTGGTAGTGATCAAATTATTATCCGAAACAATCTCCTTCATCAATTCTCTCACCTAATCAAGTAATTGCTCAAACATCTGATTTTCTGACTTAATGCCCATTAGTCGAGCTACAATTGACAATTGTGAATGTGTTTTACAACCAGGGCATAATTCTTTATCTGTAGCTTTAAGCATTTCTTAAAATATCCGAGCTTCAGGATTAGGCTGTTGATCCATGTGATCCATATTGAAGCCAGCACCAGCAGCCTCCGTGATCATTCTATGATATGTGTTTGACGTTTCTTCACCACAAGCAAACGATTCATACCCTCATTTTGGTCAATATTCAGAGCCATTGTATTTTCCCCATGATAAATCCAAACAAAATAATTTGGCACAAAGCTATATTTGGCCAAATGATATCTTATACTGTTTGCATCACGAAAAAGAATATTCTAACATCCACTAACCCATGTAATCACTTGCGATGATTGCATGAACACTTATTTTTTATACCATCCATCAATGTCGATTGACTAAATGCAAAATTGATGAAAGTTTCAAGCCCAGTCAAAAATTCTTTTTTTAGAAATCCATTAATAACCCTTCTGTACATCCACTAACGATCTAAGCTCATTTTTCCCTATTTTATTTACAAAAAATAATGCCCAATCATTGTTATAAATAAAACATTCTATTAATTCAAAATATACAAATAATTAAATAAAATTACTTACAGATGAATATTTAAAAATTAAATTTCATGAATATCGAGGCAGTGCATTTGTAGTATCTATATTAATAGATAAAGCAATTTTTAGCATGATAAAGATTAATAGATATTACAATTATACTAGATAATGGGTGCAACGTATGATAATGCACAAGAAAGGAAGTAAAAAAAGATATTTAATGTTTGAAGGAGGAGAGGGGGAGAGAGAGAGAGAGAGGGGCAGAGAAATGGGGAGACGGAGGGGGAGAGAGAGAAAGGAGAAAGAGAATGAGGGAGAGAGAGGTGGAGAGAACTAGTGAAATGGAGAGAGAGGGAAAGAGAGAAAGAGGAAGAGAGAGAGGGAGAGAGAGAGAGGGAGAGAGGGAGAGAGAGAGAGAGGGAGAGAGAGAGAGAGAGAAAGAACAAGCAAGAAAGGAGAGGGAGAAAGATAATAACAAGAGAGAGTGTGTGTGTGACATATAAAGAAAAAGAGGAATAGAGTGACTATAAAAATTAGAGAGGGAGAGAAACAGACACATTGAGAGTGCAGTGTTAGAATGTAAAATTATATAAAAGAAAATACAATTTCTTCTGTATAAGCCTATCAAATATTATGTCTTTTGTTGTACATAAGTTCATATTTGAGCCTGAGGCCCAAGGGATGGGATTAGGTAATAGAACGACCCTTATTTGTATTATACCATATATGAGCCTAATCAACGGACACTCATTCTACGTGCTTACATATTGTTGATATTATATATTATGTCATTTAATTTCAAATTAGTTCAACAAATTAATATTATCTCATATATAAGTATATTTAGGATATATAGTAAATGTAATTATAAATAGTTACATATAGTTAAACATATATATATATATATATATATATATATATATATATATATATATATTCATATTAGTAGTTATAAGTAAATATAAATAAATGTATACAAAGTTATATGCAATTATATAGATTTACATATTTGTATGCATATATGTATACATAATTAAAAATAAAGTTATATTTATTTATATAGAGTTATTCATAGTTATAAAAATATTTATATATAGTTATACACATATAGTTAAACATTGTGTTGTATGTTTTTATACATATAATTATAAATATTGTTACATGTAGTTATAAATATAGGTACACGTATAGTTAAACTTATATTTATACATGTATGTAAACATATTTGTGCATATAGTTTCATATATTATACATATAGTTATGTGTATGTGTGAATATATTAAAATACATTTTTTATACTTATATATAAACATGTATTTTAAATATATGTTGTTAATTATATATTTAAATATAGGTTATACATTAATAATATAAAATTTTGTATAGTTATATGTTATTATACATATAATACATATTGTTATAAAAATTATATATCATTAAACATTTAGTTATATATATATATATATATTTATTTATTTATTTATTTATTTATTTATTTATTTATTTATTTATATATTCATATGAGTAGTTATATTTAGTTATACATAAATATATACAAAGTTGCAAACATAGATTTACATATGTGTATACATATATGTATAAATAGTTAAAAATAAAGTTATATTTAATTATATAATGTTTTATTTACTTTTACAAATATTTATATATAGTTATACACATATAATTAAATATGATGTTGTATGTTATTATACATATAATTATAAATATAGTTACATGTGATTATACATATACTCACACGCTTAGTTAAACTAATATTTATACATGTATTCATATATATATTTGTTCGTATAATTACATATATTTATACATATAATTATGTATAGGTATGGATATACTAAAATATATTTTTATATTAATATATAAAAAAGTATATTAAATATATGTTGTTAATTATATATTTAAATATAGTTATGTATAAAGTTTTTATAGTTATACATATAGTAAGATAGAATTATTTATAGTTATATGTTAGTATACATATAATTAAACATTTAGTTATAAAAAATTATAACTAAATATATTCATACGAGATGTTATATATCATTAAATATTTAGTTATATAGTTATATATATATATATATATATATATATATATATTCATACGAGAAGTTAAATTTAGTTATACATAAATATATACAATGTTATAAACAAATATAATTATTTACATATATGTATACATATATGTATAAATAGTTAAAATTATAGTTATATTTAATTATATAATGTTTTATTTACTTTTAGAAATATTTATATATAGTTATACACATATAATTAAATATGATGTTGTATGTTATTATACATGTAATTATAAATATAGTTACATGTGATTATACATATAGTTACACTTATAGTTAAACTTATATTTATACATGTATGTATATATATTTGTTCATATAATTTCAAATATTTATACATATAGTTATGCATAGGTATGGATATACTAAAATATATTTTTATACTAATATATAAAAATGTATATTAAATAAATGTTATTAATTATATATTTAAATATAGCTATATATAAAGTTTTTATAGATATACATATAGTAAGATAGAATTATTTATAGTTATATGTTAGTATACATATAATATATATAGTGATAAGAAATTATATATCGTTAAAGATTTAGTTTTATATATATATATATATATATATATATATATTCATACGAGTAGTTAAATTTATTTATACATAAATATATACAATGTTATAAACAAATATAATGATTTACATATATGCATAAATAGTTAAAAATATAATTATATTTAAAAATATTAAGTTTTATTTAGTTTTACAAATATTTATATATAGTTATACATATATAATTAAATATGATGATGTATGTTATTATACATGTAATTATAAATATAGTTACATGTGATTATACATATAGTTACATGTATAGTTAAACTTATATTTATACATGTTTGTATATATATATTTGTTCATATAATTTCATATATTTATACATATAGTTATGTATAGGTATGGATATACTAAATATACATTTTTTATACTAATATATAAAAATGTATATTAAATATATGTTGTTAATTATATATTTAAATATAGGTTATACATTAATAATATAAAATTATGTTTAGTAATATGTTAGTATACATATAATATATATAGTTATAAAAAATTATATTTATGAATCATCTCATCCTAGTATCTCAAGATAAAAAAATATAAAAATACAATATAATTCTCAATAGTTTTGAAATTTTTATTATTATATACAACTTATTAATGTTCTTCATAATTCATTTTGCTGTATTTTTATGATATGTTACAATTTTTTTTTAATATATTGTATTGATGTTCTTGAAATTATATTAATTTATATTTATTTTATTAAGATATGATATAATATTTAATAATATATGTTCTAGACTAAAAAATAATTTGTAAATATGTTTATATCATATTATACTATAAAGGGTACTCATATATATTCGCTAGTAGTATAAATTAATGTTCATTAATGATACATACATTTCCATAATACTTCTCATATTTTTTTATATTCTTTATTACGTATTGCAAGATACATCTGCCACAAATTTTGTGAAACATGAAACTTAGATTCAAGCTAGTAGGTTACAACTAATAGTTATGGTACTCAACAAATTACTACAATGTTCAACGAACAATTACTACTCTTATTTATTAGTTTTTAAAATTGTTTAAAATAAACATATTACAGCACTGTAAATTACCGTGTGTTAAAAGATGATATTATTAACATGGCAGGATAAAGGGTGTCCTAACGAATGTTGTTGTAAAGAGTACTCTTCTATGGCATGAAATTCATCAACGTTACATAGATACCCAAACTCTTCATAATCTATAGTTGTTAATGGTTTAAATTATAGTTAATATTAATTTGGTAGAAGTTGAATTGTTAGAGCAATAATAAACTGCATTGTTATAGCTAAAATCATAAATTGAAGTTGATAAAATATTTTTTGGTAGAAAAAAATTTATTGGGTTGCATGACATTGTGGGGATTATAAACATTAAAAATATCTAAATATTTTTAATAGTTTTATATCCTCAATCTAAATCAAAAATATTATAGATTTAAAATATTATACTTTTTGCCGATCAGTCTACCATGTTGTTGGTTCAGATTATCATTACCATGCTATTTGTTTTTAAAAATATTATTCTTGATAGTAATTATGTACAAAAAAGTTTGGTTCATATATTTTATGCTATCTTAGCTTGAGTGTCCATGACACATTACTATATGTTGATCTTATTATATTTGTATGAAATCATTATTTTAATATTACTAAACTTGATTCAACAAGTCCACTCATCACTAACACAAGAGAGATCACAAGGAATCACACAATATGAGATATCTATTGAAGGAATATTGAAATTATTAGAAATATAAGTGTTTTATTTCAAGAAACATAAATATGAAGTTATTATGTTTGAGATAATTTTGAGATAAATTTAATTTACAAGATGTTATATACATGGTAAATATAAATCTTTACACACCCACACACACACACACACCATGATAATCTTTGTTAAAGATAAGTGCAACCATAAGAATATAAATGAATCATGTAGAAAAATTACAATAAAGTCTATGAAAAAATTAATAAGAATAATTATTTTTATATCATATGTTGACTTACAAGCTTATCACATTCTTACTTGCATGAATATCATATGTTAGTATATATGATTTCCATGTCTTGGCTTACATGAGTGATAAGCATTGATTATGTGCTTACTATATGTTCTCGTGCGCATTAATCCAAGTGCTTGAAAGTGTGCTTGTTATATGATGATGTGTATACCTGCCAAGGATTGACTTGACATGTGAAAGATATGTGTTTGTTTACTAAATATTGCATCAAAAATTAAAAAACGTGGAATCTTGCCTATAAATAAAAGTGGGTTGGGGTTCCTAGCACACAACAACACTTATCATGAGAACATTTCAAAGTGAATTGAGAAACTCTTGCTCAATTATTTTCAATTACATGTGTGAATATTATTGAGTTTTCTAGAAGTTGGTATAATAGTTCAAACTGGTTCAATCGAGTATAATCAATTTAATTTAATTTGAAATGCTAAATTATTATTGTATTTATTTTATTCATTTTATTTATTTTATATATTTTATTATATTTTATTTTATTTTATTTTATTTTTGAATTCAATCATTACTCATTTTTGAATATTTTTTGTATATATCAAGTCGGCATACCTAAGTATGTATACTAGTTATGTATAAAATACACATGCATATTGATGTATACTATTTTTGTAGATATCAAGTCATCATAGTAAAGTATGTATACTAGTTATATATAAAATACACATGCATATTGATGTATACTATTTTTGTAGATACCATGTCGGCAAACCTAAGTATATATACTATTTATATATTGTTTTTGTATACGGTCACCATCAAAATCCACACAATGACAACGCATTATATCACAGGTGCATGAAGCATTTATACGAATAAGTTTATATACAAAATCCAAGCATACCATATGGTGATTAAAGAAGAAATTCAGAAACAAAAAAATAGAATAAAAATGCTTACTCTTCAATTAAGCAGTCCAAGATAATTGATGAACGTGCCTCAAATCAATCACAACTTAAAACTTAAACCTCAAATTAATTTTAGTTGAATCAGCATCGAGAGATAATGGCGGAATGATGAGGAATTTGGTTCTGTTAGAGATGCGTCAAGTCGAGAGAGAGAATGTATATTTTAGGATAATATTTATATTTTTAATTATTAAATATTAAATAAACAATATATATATATATATATATATATATATATATATATAATACAAAAATACTCATTATTTTTATTTACTATCAAATTTTTTCAACAAAATTAATATGTGTGTAGTAAGGTACAAATGAAAAACAAATACCTTACAATTTTTTATTATAATATTAATTAAACAATAAATATATAAACAATAAAAAAATATCTTTTGCCTTAAATTAGTAGAAATTTTAATATATGTTAATTTAATTTTTTAAATAATTGAAAAAATTATTATACTTATTGAATTAATTATTTAATGTTACCTTAATTTAAATTATTTAGATTATTAATTAAAAATTTTAAAAAAAAATTTGTATAATTTTTTAAAAAATTAATACATCATAAAAATAGTTATTTGTCCTTATTAATATAATTTTTTTGTATTTTTATATATTTTAAATTAATTATTTATAATATCATTTTTTTGAATTTATGAGTAGAATGTGTGTTTCAAGGATTGCTCATTTATTGATCAATAACATAAATTTAATAAACAAAATTAAAATACATCATAAACAAAAATTAATACATCATAAAAAATTAATACATCATAAAAATAGTTATTTTAGTCCTTATTAATATAATTTTTTTGTATTTTTATATATTTTAAATTAATTATTTATAATATCATTTTTTGAATTTATGAGTAGAATGTGTTTCAAGGATTGCTCATTTATAGATCAATAACATAAATTTAATAAACAAAAATAAATAAAATATTAAAACAAATAATAAATAAAAAATTTATATAATTAAATATTGGCTAGAAAAATACCATCGCTAAATCAGTAGCTAAATTATGGATTTTATAAGCTAGAGAAAATTTGTCGCTATATTATAGATTTTATTAGCTCGAGAAAATCCGTCGCTAAATTACAAATTTTATTAGTTAGGAAAATTTATCCCTAAATCCGTCACAAAATTAAGGATTTTATTTTCTACGGTAATTTTATCACTAAATCTGTCACTAATATATGGATTTTATTAGTTAGGAATATTCACTCACTAAATCCGTAGCTAAAATATAGATTTTATTAGCTAGGGAAAATCTGTTGCTAAATCCATAGCTAAATTACTAATTTTATTAACAATAGAAAATCTATCATTAAATCAAAGATTTTATTAGCAAGAGAAAGTTCGTCACTAAATCTATTGCTAGATCATGTATTTTATTAGCAAGGGAAAATCCATCACTAAATCCGTCACTAAATCAAGGATTTTATTAGCAAGGGAAAATCTATCTCTAAATCAGTCGCTAAATGAATGATTTAATTAGCAATGGAAATTTAGTCACTAAATCCATAACTAAAAATTGGCTAATGAAAATCTGTCGCTAAATCCATCAATAATTTCAGGCTTTTATTAGCTAGAAATATTCTATCGTAATTTCCGGCGCTAAAATCTCCACTTTTCTTGAGCGGAAGTTATGAAAATTTTTAGTTGCTAATCCATTGCTAAAATTTCTACTTTTCTTTAGTGGAATTTACGAATATTTTTTGTCGCTAATCAGTCACTAAATATGTCACTAAAATCCCAACTTTTCTTTAGAAGAATTTACAAAAATTTTCTGTCGCTAATGTGTCCCTAAATCCATCACTAAATCCCCCGCTTTTCTTTAGTGGAATTTTCGAAAAATTTTCCCTCGCTAATCTGTTGCTATTTTTTTTCATAAAAAAGCATCATTCCCTTGCTTTTCCCTAGCTAATCCATTGTAAATTAGCTAAGGATTGATCACTAGCTAAAATTTCCTAGATAAAATTCCCTAGCTAAATCAATATTTTCTTATAGTGATATATATATATCTATCTTTCTATATATCTTTCTTTATATCTATCTATCTCTTTATCTATCTATCTATTTGTCTATATGTCTTACTATCTATCTTTATATGTGTCTATATATTTGTCTATCTATCTCTGTGTATTCTCTATATCTATCAATCTGTCTATCTATTATTAATCTGTCTATCTATTGTTAATCTGTCTATCTATCTATCTACCTATCTATCTATTGATCTGCTATCAATTTTTCTATATATCTATCTTTCTTTCTATGTGTCTACCTCTTTATCCATCTATCTATATATCTATTATTCTATCTATCTATCTTTCCATCTATATATCTTATATCTATCTATTAAACTATAAATCTATCTATTTGTCTATCTATCTATCTATCTCTTTGTTTATATGTCTTTCTATATAATTTTATAATTATCTAACTATGTATCTATCAATCTTTTTATCTATTTATCTATATGTCTATCTTTGTACTATTTTATTAATGTATCTATCTATCAATCTCTTTATTTGTCTATGTTTTCTATTTATTTATTTGTTTAACTATCTATAAATCTATCTGTCTATGTGTATATGTGGCTATCTATCTATATTCCTATCTATATATTTGTGTATCTATCTTTCTATCTATATGTCTATCTTATACATATTTCTATCTATTGTGTATCTATCCATCAATCTCTTTATCAATCTATTAATTTATCTATCCGTTTATATGCCTTTTGTCATTCTATCTATCTATCTGCCTATCCGTCGATCTTTCTATTTATCTATCTATCTCTCTCTCTCTCTAACTATCTAATTGTCTTTCTTTTATCAGTCAATTAGTCTATCTATTTTTATACCTATCTATTAATCAATCAATATGCCTATTTGTCTATCTATCTATCTAATTTTTATATGGCTAACTAATTATTATATATCTGTCAATTTGTCTATTTATTTATCATCTATTTGTTTATCTGTATATCTGTCTTCTTTTTGCATATCTATTCATCAATCTATTTGTATATCCATCTATCTGACTATTCATCTATTTGTCTATATGTCTATTTATTTATCTAACTATCTACCTATATACCTATCTACTTATTTGTTTATTTATCTATCTGCCTATCTATTTATCTATCTATCAATCTATCTATGTGGTAATCTATCTATCTCTCTACATGTCTATAGATCTATATATATGTCTATCTATCTATATTTCTATCTATTTGTGTGTATATCTACCAATATACCAATCTAGCTATCGGTATATCTGTCTATTTATTTATCTAACTATTTGTCTATTTTTCTATCTATCAGAGTATCTATCTATTTGTGTGTGTGTGTGTGTGTGTGTGTAATATATATATATATTATTTATCAATCCATCAATATATCTATCTATATATCTTTCTATCTATCAATCTATCCAGGTATATATTAGTTATCTATCAATCAATCTATTTATAAATATTTTAATACATCTTTCTATTTATCTTTCATTCCATCTATCTATCTATGTGTGTATCTTATTTATATATATCTATCTATCTCTCTATTTTTCTTTCTACATATCTATCTATCTGCCTATCTATTTATTTGTCTATATGTCTATTTATATATATATTATATATCTATTTGTCAATCTATCTGTCAATTCCATCTGACTATGTGTATTTGTCTTTATGTGTCAATATGTTTGTGATATGTGTCTTTGTGTCTAAATATCTCTCTCTTTATATATCTAAATGTCTATATATATATATATATTCTTTATTTATATCAATCTATCTATCTATCTAGCTACCTGTCTATCTAATATTTGTCTATCTTTTATACATTTATTTGTATATTTGGATATATGTCTATCTACCTATTTGTTTATCTATCTATCTATAAATTAGTCTATCTAATAAATTTATCTATATATCTAAATCTATATATACCTTTCTATTTATCTTTCTATCTATATTTGAATTTATTTATATATATATATCTCTATATATCAATCTCTCTATCTATATCTCTATATATCTATATGTAATCTATCAATCTATCTATTTATCTGTCTATCTATATGTCTATTTTACTATCTATCTATTTGTCTATCTATTTATCTATCGATCTATATAGCTTTCTATATACTTGTCTATCTTTCTATTTATATAGCTTTATATTGATATATACCTTTCTATTTATCTATCTATCTTTCTAACTATATCACTATCTATCTATCTACTTGTCTATCTGTATATCTAGCTATCTATCTAACTATCTTTGAGTCTATATATGTATTAATCTATCAGTCTTTTTGTCTATCTTTATATATGTTTATCTTTCTATCCGTCTATCTGTCAATCAGTCTGTCTATCTATATATTAGTCTGTCTATCTATTTACCAATCTATTTGTCTATCTATCTAGCTTTGTATCTCATTTTAATAGCTATCTATTTATCTATTTGTCTATCTAACTATTTTTCAATCTATTCTTATGTTTGTCTTTATATATTTGTATCTATTTATTAGTATTTTTGTGTGTGTCTTTGTGTGTATGTGTCTTTGTGTGTATGTGTCTCTTGTCTATTTATCTACATATCAATATGTCTATCTCTCTATCAATTTATATATCTATCTATATTTGTCAATCTATCTATCTATCTATCCATATATCTATCTTTCTATATGTTTATTTTTCTGCCTATCTATTTATTCATCTATCTATCTATTTATCAATTTGTTTATCTATATGTCTATCTATTTGTATATCTATCTATCTGTCTATCTAGCTATATGTATATTGGTATATCTTTATATTTGCCTATCTATCTATCAATCTATCTTTCTATCTCTATATTTTTCTATCTATCTATTTTTCTATATGTCTATCTATTTATATGTATATGTATTCTTATGTTTGTCTATCTATTTGTATCTATTTATCAGCCTATTTGTCTAAGTGTCTATGTGTCTATTTGACTTTTTGTATTTGTGTCTAAGTGTTTACTTATGTATCTATTATATATCAATCTGTGTATCTATCTAACTATCTATTTATCTTTTTGTCTATATATATATTTTTATTTATTTATTTATTTATTTATGTAACTATATATCTATCTACCTATAAGTATATTTTCAAATTGGATATCTAAATATCTTCCCTTATGTTTATTTATATATTTATCTATCTATCTATGTAAATATCTATCTATATATTTTTAATCTATATATCTATCTATATATCTATTTATATGTCATATGTTAATCTATCTATTTGTTTATCTATATATCTACCTACCTATCTATCTATTTATCTATTTTTCTATCGATCTATTTCTATCAATCTATATATCTATTTATCTATCTATCTATCTATCTATATATCTATATGTCTGTCGATCATTCTATCTGTCTATTTGCTATCTATCTATATATTAGTCCATTTGTTCACTATTTATCTTTCTATTTGTCTGTCTATCAATCACTATATAGTCAATCTATCTATATGTCCATTTGTCTGTATGTCTATTATCTTTCTATCTATTTGTCTATCTGTCTATCTTTCTATCAGCTATTGTATATCTATTTTTGTATATTTCTATCGATCTATTTATCTATCTAACTATATTTATCACTATCTAACTATTTATCTATTTATCTATCTATCTATTAGTCTATCTATTTGTATATCTATCAATGTCTCTTTTTCTATCTATCTATCTATCAATTTATCTATCTACAATCTATTATCTATTTGTTGTCTATGTATAAATCTGTCTTATATATATATATTCTGTTTGTTGTTTTATTCTATCACTCTAATATCTTTGTTAATTTGGTATCTATCTATCTATTTATTATCTATCTATTTATCTATATATCTATCGATATCCCTATCGATCTATCTATCTATTTGTCTGTTTATCTATTTTACTATAGGTCTATGTCTATCTATCAATTTGTCTATTTTTTATTATTCTATCTGTCTATATATCTATATGTCTATCAGTCTATCATCTATCAGTGTATCAATCTTTCACTCTTTTTGTCTAACTATCTTTCTATTTATCAATCTAGATTTCCAACATCTATATATCTTTCAATCTATTTGTCTATCATCTATCTATCTATATTTCGACATGTCTATCTATCTTTAATCTAAATGTTATAATTGTATTAATCTATATATAACTATCTAACTATCTATTTCTATCTATATCTATAACTATCTAACATGTTTTTTGTTTATTTAGCTATATTCAATCAATTTATTGATCTTATATCTATCTATCTATATCTATATCTATCTATCTGTATGCCTGTCTATTTGTCTATATATATATATTTGTCTATATGTATATATCAATTAGTATATCTATCATCTACCTATCTATATTTCTATTTATCTACTATTTATTTATGGTCTAACTAGCAAAATGTCAATCAATCAATCTATCATATATCTCTATCTTTCTATCTATTTCTCTACCTACCTATCTGTCTATCTAACTATCTATCTCTTTATCTATCTATATATCTATTTATCTACCTATCTATTGTTGTCTATCTATCTATATGTTATATGTATTATCTATTTGTCTATATGCTTATCTATTATGTATTTATGTGTTTATGTGTCTATTTGTCTATCTTTCTATATGTCTATCTATCTATCTAACTATATATAATATTGTCTATCTGTCTATCTATTTGTCTGTCATCTGTATATCTATCAATCAGTATTCTCATTATTATGCTTATCCATTTGTCAGACTATTTTTAATCTTTCTATTTGTCTAATTGTCTATCTGTCTATCTATGTATCTATAAATTTTTCGTCTTTCTGTATATCTATTAATCTATACATACATACATACATAGATATATATATATATATTGTCTATATATCTCTCTATATCTATTCTATTCTTTCTATCTATATATCTATTTATCTATATATCTGTTCTTCTTGTATTTTCTAATTATCTATTTTGTCTTTCTATATATCTTTTTATTGTCAATCTTATATCAAGCTATGTATGTATATGTCTATCTATATCCACTCTATCTATCTATCTATCAGTATATTATATATTGTCTATCTATCTATCTAACTATATTTCTGTCTATATTATCTATTTAAATATCAATCTACTGTCTATCAATCTATCTATTTGGATATCATACTAAGACTTTATATGTCAATCAATATATCTTTCTATGGGTCTAGTCTTGTAACTATATATCTTTCTATCTATTTACTTTCTATTATCAGTATATCAATCTCTATATCAATCTATTTATCTTTCTACCTATCTATGTATATCTATGAATCAAACTATCTATATATCTATCTATCTATATATCTCTCTATCAGTATATATGTTGATCTATATGTATCTATATGATATCTATCTATTTATCTATAGTCTATCTCAATTTTCAATGTGTCTATGTATCTATTTATCTATCATTATACCTATATATGTATACCTATCTGTCTATGAATTAATCAATCTATCTGTGTACCTATCTATATGTCTATCTATCAATATATCTATCTATCATCAATTTTATCTATCTATCAATATATCTAACTGCCAATCTAATCTATCTATCTATTGTATTCTATGTATCTATGTATTTTTCAATGATTCTAACTCTTTATTTGTGTCTATTTATCTATCTTTTATCAATCAATCCATATATATTTTTATCATCTATCTATTAATCTGTAATATGGCTATTGTTTATCTATCTGTCTATCTCTGTATCTATTCTACTATAAATAGTCTAACTAGATATATATATTATATATATATATATATCTATTTTTTTATCTCTCTTTGTATCTATCAGATGTATCTATTTATTGTTATATCTATTTAATTGGACTAGTATATATTATATATATTATATATATATATATATCAGTGTATCTCTCTATTTATTTCTTTGTCATATATATATATATATATATATATAATATATATATATTTGATTATATAT
>JAREIK010002734.1:0-36142 GCA_029783825.1 Sapria himalayana
CTATTTTTTTTATTCTTTGTACTCTTCTTATTTTTTCCTTATTCCTTAGATTCTTCTTATTCTCTTATTCCTCTTATTCTTCTTATCTTCATATCTTTTTATTCGTTCTAATTCTTTTTATTCTTTTATTCTTCTTATATTTCTTTTGATTGATATTCTTCTTATTCTTCTTTAATTTTTTTATCTTTTCATTCTTCTTTTGCTTCTTATTCTTGTTATTCTTGTAATTTTCTTATTCTTTTATTCTTCTTATTATTTTATTCTTCTTATTCTTCTTTTGATCTTATACTTCATATTCTATTATTCTTCTTTTTCTTTTTATTATTTTTATTCTTCTTTTTCTACTTATTCTTTTATTCCTCTTTTTTTCTTATTCTTCATATTCTTCTTTTTTATCATTCTTCTTATTTTATTAATTTTTTCTATTTTTTATTCTTCTTATTCTTATTATTATTCTTATTATTCTTATATTCCTTTTCTTCTTCTTATTCTTCTTCTCTATTCTGCTTCTTCTCGATTCTTATATTCTCTTCTCATTTTTATCATTCTTTTTTCATTCTTATTCTCTTCTTTTTATTACTTGTTTTTCTTCTTTTTTTTCTTATTCTCTTTATTCTTATTCTTTTTTCTGTTTATTATTCTTTTATTTTTATTAATTATTATTATTTATTATTCCTACTCTTCTTATTCTTCTTATATTCTTATTCTTTTATTCTTCTTATTTCATTTTCTTCAATTATTCTTATCTTGTTTTTCTAATAATTCTATTTATTCTTTTATTCTTCTTATTCTTCTTATTGTTATTATTATTCATATTCTTATTATTCATATTCTTATATCATATTCTTATTATTCTATTTATACTTCATATTTTCTTATTTTTTTTATTCTTATTATTTGCTTATTTTTCTTATTCTTTTTATTATTCTTATTCTATTATTCTTCTTATTTTTCTTATTTTTCTTATTCTTTTTATTCTTATCTCCATATTCTTCTTATTCTTCTTATTCTTTTTTATTTTTCTTATTCTTCTTATTCTTTTTATTCTTCTTATTCATCTTATTCATCATATTTTTCATTTTCTCTTCTTATTCTTCTTAGTCTTTTTATTATTCTTTTTTTATTATTCTCTTATTTTTCTTATTCTTCCTATTTTTTTATTTTTCTTAAACTTCTTATTCTAGTATTCTTCTTATTCTTATTATTCTTTTATTTAAAGGTTTGTTTTATTAATTATAAAACTCTCTCTTTTGGTAGAGTAATACCATTGATACAATCTAGAGAACTACACTTTGCACTTTTTACACCCATGACAAAATAAGAAAAAATAATGCACAATTACAGGTGTTAACCGAGCCGGGCCGCCCGGCCCGGCAGGAGGCACGGCACGGTTCAGCCATGCCTGGGCCGGCCCGGTTCAGCCGTGCCCGGGCCGGCCCGGCACGGAAAAATTCCGTGCCCGGGCCCGTGTCGTGCCTGAGTTAGGTGCGTGCCATGCCATGCCGTGCCCGGCCTAAGCCGTGCTGTGCCTGACCCGGCACGACACCCTGGTACGGGTCAGTCCCGTGCTGGGTGTCCCGTGAGCCCGACCCCAGGAAGCCCCTCCCGCAAAAAAAACACCGCGGGGTCGGGTCTAATACGACCCGACCCGTGGTCTTCCCATATCTGGAACCGCTCTGACAGGCAAGCCCGAGCGGGCCAGGCAATGCACGGCACGGCCCGCCGTGCCTACGGGCCATGCCAGGCTCGGCAATTTTTAAACCGTGTCGTGCCCTTTAAACCGTGCCGGGCCGGGCACGGCACGGAACAGGAACCGGGCAGGGCACGGCACGGAACAGGAACCGGGCCGGGCACGGCACGGAACAAAAACCGTGCCGTGCCCGGCCCGGCACGGTGGCACGAACGTGCCCTAAAAAAATGGGCCGGGCCGTGCCGAGCCGGCCCGTTTGACACCTCTATGCACAATAGAGTTTTACAGTCAAGCTTTATATGAAAAAAAACTGCTTTGAGTTTGTCCTTCATCAAAATTTCATGATGTTTAGCATACTCTGTTTTACTTTTTCTTCTCTACCTGTTAAGTCTGCATGCTTGCTTCCTTTTACAGCTATAGCTGCTTACTTCCTAATAGCATATCTACTGCTTCTTTAGGTACAAATTTTGGCAGCCTCTTTGCTATTTTATCTAGTTCCACCATAGCTTAATTATCCCTAAGCTTTAATATGTTGTCTGTCTTGTGTTGCTAGATCATTTGCCAGTTGTAGACCCTATATTCTAGTAAACTTACAAAACCCAAGAACATAGTAGTATATAGCAGTACATAATCATATACAGTCATCCTTCTGCCCAACAGCATAGCAGTCCATACCATTTAGTCTGCATTACTACTACCTTCTGCTTTCTAATATATGGATTCAATCTTTATCCTATCTTTCATCTATTCAAATAGTCTGTGATCCATGAAACACAACAGAAATGCAATGCAATATATTTAGATGATCTTTCTCATAAAAAAGATCCAAACTGTCTGCATAGGTAATTGTAAACAATTCGCAGCTAGCATAATCATGTCTACCAATATATATGATTTTTCATTTCCCTACCTCCTCCTACTTTCCCTGCTCTACGATCTTAGACAATACCTACGATTTTAGTAAAACTAAAAATCAAAACAAAATACATTTCTATAAATTTTCTACAGACTAGGGAGATCTTTAGATTTTAGAACTTCCTCTAACCTCCTAATATTTTTGAATTCTAATATAAGGCTAGTATAATTAGGCCATTGTATTTATCCGGTAAAATATTTTTATCAAACTCTTGTAAACCCTTCCTCATGCCTTCCTCTGCTAGTTTGTCTATGACAGCATTTGCTTCCCTGAACGTATGTGTTACTTCCCCATTTAGGCCTGTTAAATGGCTTTTAAATGAAACTATATGCTCATCATACTACCACATCTTTATTTTACTTGTAGCTAGATTCACCAGTAGACTAAAGTCCACCTGTGCTCGAATATTCGTAAAAGAGTATTCTTTACAAATTTGAAGGTCCTTGAGCAAGGCTAACATTCCCACATGCAAAGCTGGAGATGCTTATTCCCTCATTCTAAATGTTTTTAATACATCCCATTGCTTGTTTCTTATCGCGCTTCCTTCTCCTGCCATACCCATATCCCTATTAAAGCTTCTGTACGCATTTAGAGCAATTCTTTCTTGTGGATGTTTATACCAACAAACCATCCTTATCTCATATATTTTTTCTTTAATTGCATGTAGGCCGCATATCTTTTTTTTCATCTTCCATTTCAGTGCTTCTGAGTCTTAAAGGGATCCCTACTGAAATCCACGTGTACTCTTGTTTAATTTCTTCAATTATATAATTAGCAATCATATTAATATATTCAAATCTACTTTTGTTTCTGGCTTTCCATAAGCACCAGACTATGATATGTGGGATGTAGTCTCTTAGCCAGTTATATATTTTGTTATTTGTGTGTCTTATCTTCCATCTCATTAATCTATCCTTGAGATCCTCTATCTTATTACTTATTTGTGTGTCTTTTCCTAGGTAGCCCCAGACTTCCACCACTATCTTTTCTATCCAAAACAAGTGATTTGAGCTTTCTATGCTGGCGAAATAGCATTCACACCTAGAAACTAATTTAACCACTTTCTTTTGAATATTTGAATCCACCAGAATGACATTTGATAGAAGCTTCCACATGAATATGTTAAATTTTTGTGGGTTCTCTTTCACCCAAGTGCCTTTTAAGACTTCTTGGGGAGTTTTTACTTTTCTTACTAATAATTTTGCACTTATGAGTGTAAACCTCTTACGTGAGTTCAGAATCCATCTCCATTCGTTATTAATTAAGAGTGCATTACTTTCTACTATTTTTTTTTGTTTAGACATCATTTTCCAACTTTTAGATGTTTTTTTAGAATTCTTGAATACTTTGTTTCATATTCCATATCTAGCTTTCATGTATCTCGCCCATAGACTATCATTCTATATGAGCCTCCACCATTTTTTGCATGCCAGGCTTTAGCCATATCATTTAGCTTGTTTAAACATAGGTCGGTCTCCTCCTTTGGGCAACATATGTCTTACCATTTTTTCCTAGTGTAGCTTGTTTTTTCTTGATTTTTAACCCAATAAGAAATTAGCCATCTCCTTCTCTAAGTTACTCAAAACCTTCATCAGGGGCTACAAAATCATTAGAATATGTGCAATAGAGCCTTGTAGAACATGTTTGATTAATGTAATTTGCCCTGCCATGCTCAACATGTTTTTATTCCATCTTGCTAATTTACTTCTAAGCTTGTTCATCAAAAAAGCTAGATATTCTTCCTTGAATCTTCCTTCATAGATTGAGCACCCCAAGAACATTAACACCACTTTTTTCTATTCAAATCCGGTAATTTTTTTGATTCATTGAACTGTCCTTTCGGGTGCTTTTCCCATAATCATAATTTGAAATTTATTTTTATTGAGCTGTTGTCCCATTTCTTCTTATAGTATATCAAATAGACTCATCAAATTCATCTCCCAACATTTGTAAAAACAATCACATCATCTGCATACACCAAGCAGGTCACATTGGGGAATTGTCTAGGTTATTTGAAGCTAAGAATCTTGCCCTCCTTCATTTTCTCTTTTAAATTTATTATTAGTATTTCTATATATATATATATATATATATATTAAATTAGGCTGGAAATAATAGGTCCCCCTGTCTAAGTCCTCTAATTGGCTTGAATTCTTCGCCTGCCTCCCCATTGATTAAGATTTTAACCCAGGCACTAGAGATGGATCTATACATTAGGTCGATCCAAAATTCTAAAAATCCAATTTTTCTCATTGTATAGCATAAAATGTCTCATTCTACTCTGTCAAATGCTTTAGACAGATCTAACATCATAATCACATTATGACCCCTAACTTTAGCACCTAGTTCCTTCATCAATTCTGTGATTAAATTGATATTCTCCATCATTAATCTATTTTTAATAAATCCTACTTGTTCAGCCAATATAATGGGAGGATTTACACTATTTAAACTATTCTGGAAGAGTTTTGCCAGAATTTTTACACCGAGTTACATAGACTTATAGGTCTATAATCCTCATTTTTTTGCAGGTTATCCTTCTTGGGAATCAAGACAATAAATGAGCTGGTCCATGCTTTTGTAATCTCTACTCCTGCAAAGACCCAGGCAATGGTGGCTGACAAGTCTTCTTTTATTATATTCCAAGCTTGTTGATAAAAGTCATTGTTTCATCCATCAGGCCCAGCTGCACTATCTTTATTTCTACTAAAGACTGCAGCCTTTATCTCTTCTTCTCTAGGGCTCTCTTTCAAAGCTTTGTTTTCATCCTCTATTACTCTTTTTCATATGAGCTGAATTAAGGTGTCATTCCTTTAATGACTATAGCCACAAAGATGACTTTTAAAGTAGTATTCCAACACTTTTTTAATCTTCCCCTCTTCTTCTACTCATTTACTAATATCATTTTTATGCCTTTTATTTCTTGTTTTTTGGCCTTTTAATTTTGCAACTATATTTAACAACTTAGTATTTCTATCCCCTTCTTTTTGCCTCTTTATTTTGGCCATTTGTTTCCAAAATATTTTTTCTATATTTAACATTAATTTTAATTCTGCATTAGCTTTATTCAAATTAATTCTAGAGGGTTCATCCTGGGTATTCTCGTATTATATTTCTAATAAGCTAACTTTTAGTTCAACATCTTGAATATTCTTATTTATATTCCTAAATCTCTTTTTATTCCATTGGCTAAGTTCTAGTTTTAATCTATGTAATTTTATAGCTAGAACCTACATGGGATTCCCAGTTTTTGGAATTTTCCATGAGTCCCTTACTATTTTCTCAAAATCTTTATGCATTCCCCACACATTCTGATATTTAAAGGTTTTGTTGTTTCTCTCTCTAGTTTTAAATTTTAGGAGAAGAGGGCTATGATCTGAGCATATTCTGCTTAAGTGCTTCACGCTCACCCCTCCATAGTAATCTATCTATTTGGTGTGATACAGGATGTGATCTAGTCTAGACCAAATCGCTCCTCCATTTTTCCAGTTATTATATCATGTGAAATTAGGGCCTAGATAATCAGCCTCCATAATATTTACATTTTCTATAGCCTCATTAAATTGAGATATGGCTAACGGGTCAGGAGGCCTTCCTCCACTTTTCTCTTTAACATTCCTAAACCACATTAAAATCCCCTCCTATGATTCATGGAGCTTTCCTTGCGACTATCTCTCTCATCTCACCCTATAATTCTTTTCTTTTTTCTTGCAAAATGTTGGCGTATACCACCAAAATAATTGGTTCTGAATTTTTCCCTAGTTTAAAGTTAATTATCTTGTCCGCCTCTGAGATAATATTAATATCAATTTTATTTTTCCATAACAGCCATATCTTGCCATTATTATTGGAAAACACCTTGTCTAGTCCTATTTTCTTTTTATACTCTTCTAGTGAATCCTTACTAACCATGGGTTCAGCTATCATTACTATTCTAATGTTGTGAATTTTAATTAATTTTTTAATTCTATTTATCGATGGAAGATTTCCTACTCCTCTTAGGTTCCAATATAAGCTATTATACATTATTAGGTCTAGCTTGAAATCTTGTTATACATCTTGTTTCGTAGTACATGTTTAAGTATTTTTTTTGTTTCTTGAACTTTTACTTGCACTAGGTTGTAGCTGTTCAAAGCTACTTACTATATTCAGTTTGTTTTTTGCAAGCTCATCAATTTTATTTTGTCCAATGCACTGTCCCTATTATTCAGGATCCACTCCAGCTCATTATGTTTGAGTAGCTTTGAGTCGTCTTGTGCCAATGGAAAATCTAAAATCTGCATTTCCTCATGCATGCTCGTGATAGGCTAGCTTTCGGTCTCTGTTTCTCCTTCCGATAAGAGGTCATCCTTTTCCCCATTAAAATTTGCAATTTATTTTTCTAACTCCAATGCTCTTTTCCCTACCTCTCTCTTTCTTTTTGCCACCAATCCCTTCAACCCAATCCCTACCCCTTCGGTTGCTCTAGCCCCTTCATCTAATCATTTTTTAATTTCTTGTCTTTTATTTTTTTCCTTCCTCTTTATCTTTTTTTAACCCCCCTTCACTCTCTTCTCCCTCCATCCTCTTCATATTGCCATTTTCTTCAATTCATTCTCCCCCACCTCCCCCCATCTCTTCATTCCCCCTCATATGGCCTTCCTCGGCCATCTCTTTTTCTGCCACTGCCCTCTCCCCATTCATTTTTTTCTTACAAACCTTCTCCCTCTCCCTCTTTTCTATTTTGCCTAAAATCCTTCTCCTTACCTTTGCGATACATTCCATTTCCATAGGCCACAATTTTTTACAGTTTAAGCAGTATTTGGGGATGTTTTCTGGAACTATATCTTGTCAGAAGCCACTTGAGTGACCACTGCCTACCCACACCCTTTGAGGAATAGAAACAGAAGCATCAATTTCAATAAAGACCTTTGCCATGCTAGGCCTGGTCATACAGGCCGTAGCTTCATCCAATAGCCATGGCTCACACACACACACACACACACACACACACACACCATGTAATAGAATATAGAGAATGCTTAAAAATAGGTGAAATGGGAGTTGAAGGAGAGAAAATCAAACCAAGGCTTGCGTTGATTCCTTATTTGGTTTGAATCCGGGCGTCCATTTGAATAATCTCATAGGAAACCCTGAGATTTTCCACTTCCCGCGTAGCCATAAGCAGAGGAAGTCTTCTAACTTTTTAATTTACAACATTATGTGATTTGCATCATACTATGAGAGTCTAACTGAGTCCCGAAGCTTCAAAGCTTCGATAAATGCATAAATGTTTTTGAACTCTGGGTAGCTATATGAAAACTTGCCGATTAGCGTAAGTTTAAATGGAGTAGTAAGCTTCTTCATGTGTTCCTTTGGGAAGAAGACTATTGGTGCCTCATACTTCATGTCAAAATCCTTAGTTAATAGAATGGGTTCATTAATAACCAAAACAAAGTATTTTTTTAATATATAGTTAGAGAGTTTTTCAATAGCTCAAGCTGAAATCTTCAAAAATGGAGTTTCTCTCTCTATGAAAAAAACTTTTTCTCTCTAGAATTGTGAGAGAAGCTTTTCATCTTTTCATCTCCTTATTCTTTTTATTCTCATTGTCTTTTTATTCTTCTTATTCTTCTATTTCTTTTTATTCTCCTTATTCTCCTTATTCTCTTTGTCTTCTTATTCTTCTTATTCTTTTTATTCTTCTTATTCTTTTTATTCTTTTTATTCTTTTTATTCTTTTTATTCTTCTTATTCTCTTTGTCTTCTTATTCTTCTTATTCTTCTTATTCTTCTTATTCTTCCTATTCTTTTTATTCTTCTTATTCTTCTTATTCTTTTATTTTTCTTAATTTTTTTTATTATTTTTTATTCTTATTCTTTTTATTTTTTTATACTTCTTATTCCTTTTATTATTTTTATTCTTATTATTCTATTTATTCTTCTTATTCTTCTTAATCATTTAATTCTACTTATTCTAATTATTCTTCATATTCTTCTTATTCTTCTTATTCTTCATATTCTTCATATTCTTCATATTCTTCATATTCTTTTTGTTTTATTACTCTTCTTATTATTCTTCTTATTATTCTTATTCTTTTTATTATTAATATTCTATGTATTCTATTTATTCATCATATTCTTCTAATTCTTCTAATTCTTCTTATTTTTATAATTATTTTATTCTACTTATTCTAATTATTTTTCTTATTCTTATTATTATTCATGTACTTTTTATTATTTTATTCATTTTTTTATTAATCTTCTTCTTCTAATTCTTCTTATTCTAGTTATTATTATTATTCTTTAAATTCTTCTTATTCTTTTTATTCTTCTTATTCTTGGTATCCTTCTTATACTTCTTATTCTTTATTATTCTTCTTATACTTTTTATTCTTCTTATTCTTCTTATTCTTCTAGTTCTTCTTATTCTTCTTATTCTAGTTATTCTTTTTATTTTTCTTATTCTTCCTAACCTACATATTCTTTTTTTTCTATTTATTCTTCTTATTATTTTTCTTCTACTTATTATTCATATTATTCTTATTCTTCTTAATCTACTTATTCTATTTATTATTGTTATTCTTGTTATTCTTGTTATTCTTCTTATTATTCTTATTCTTTTTATTATTCATATTATTTATAATTTTTTTATTCTACTTATTCTTCTTAATCTCAATTTTCTTCATTATTATTTTTTCTTCTTATTCTTTTTATTCTACTATTATTTATATTCTTCTTATTCTTTTTAATCTACTTATTCTTTTTAATATTGATATTCTTGTTATTCTTGTTATTCTTCTTATTCTTTTTATTCTTCATATTATTTTTATTCCTTTTATTCTTCTTCTTCTTCTTCTTCTCATTCTTATTATTCTACTTATTCTATTTATTCTACTTATTCTTATTATTCTTTATTTTCTTATTATTTTTCTTATTATTCTTATTATTCTTATTATTCGTATTATTCTAATTATTCTTATTTTACTTATTCTTGTTAATCTTTTTATTCTTTTACTTCTTATTCTTTTTATTGTTCTTATTCATTTTTTATTCTTCATATTCTTATAATTCACGTAGTATTCTTATTTTATTGATTATTCTTTTTCTTCTTATTCTTCTTATTTTTTATTCTTCTTATTGTTCTTTATTTCTTAATATTCTTATTCTTCTTATTATTCTAATCATTTCTTATTTTACTTATTCTTGTTATTTATTTATTATGATATTTTCTTATTCTTATTATACTTCTAATTCTTATTACTATTATTTTTCATCTTATTCTCTTTATTATTCATATTCTTCATATTAATCATATTCTTCTTATTCTTCTTTTTCTAATTATTCTTCTTTTTTTATTTTTTTATTCTTCTAATTCTAGTTATTTTTATTATTCTTCTAATTCTTCTATTTCTTTTTTTTCTTTTTTTTCTTTTTTTTCTTCTCTTTCTTCTTTTTCTTATTATTTTGCTTATTTTTTTTATTTTTCTTATTAATCTAATTCTTTTTATTCTTCATAATCTTTATATTCTTATTATTCCTCTTATTATTCTTTTTATTATTCTATTTTTATTAATATTTTATTTTTTCTTATTCTTCTTATTTTCTTATACTTATTATTATTCTTATTTTAGTTAATCTTCTTATTTTTATTATTCTTCTTATTCTTCTGAAACATCTTATTCTTCTTATTATTTTAGTTTTTTTTTTCTTCTTATTCTTCCTATTCTTCATCTTTTTCTTTTCATCTTATTCTTGTTTTTTTATTCTTCTTATTCTTATTTCCTTCTTATTCTTTTTATTCATCTTATTTTTCTTATTTTTCTTATTTTACTTATTTTTCTTATTTTTATATTTCTTCTATTTGATCTTATTCTTCATATTATTCTTCTAATTTTTATTATTATTCTTATACTTCAAATTTTTGTTATTATATATTTTTTTTTTATTATTCATATTCTTGTTAATCTTGGTATTCTTGTAATAATTCTTTTTCTAATTTTTCTTATTATTATTATTATTATTATTCTTCTACTAATTTTTTTTTATTCTTCGTATTCTTTTTAGTCTTATTTTTTTTATTATTTTTATTCTGCTTAGTTTATAATTCTTTTTATTTTTATTTTTTAATTATTTTTTTTATTATACTTACTCTTCTTATTCTTTTTATTATTCTTAATCTTTTAATTCTTCTTTGTATTCTAATTTTTTTTATTCTTCTTATTCTTGTTATATTTGTTTTTCTTCTTATTCTATTTATTTTTTATATTCTACATATTTTTGTTATTGTTGTTATTCTTTTTATTATTATTATTCTTCGTATTATTCATATTTTTCTTCTTCCTCATTATCTTCTTATTCTTCTTATTCATATAATTCTTTTTATTCATCTTATTGTTATTTTTTTTCTTATTCATTTTATCTTTGTTATTATTCATATTCTTCATTCTCTTTTAATTTTTCTTATTCTACTTGTCCTACTTATTATTCTAATTATTCTTATTCTTCTTATTAATATTATTCTTCTTATTCTAGTTATTATTTGTATTTTGCTTATTCTTCTAAATCTTTTCATTCTTCTCATACTTATTTATTTTCTTATTCTTATTATTCTTTTTATTTTTTTTATTCTTCTTATTCTTTTAATTCTTCTTATTCTAATTATTCTTCTTATTCTTTTTAATCTACTATTCTTCTTATTCTTTTTAATCTAATATTCTTCTTATTCTTTGTATTCTTATTGTTCTTCTTATTCTACCTATTATTCATATTCTTCTTATTTTTAATAATCTACTTGTTCTTTTATTCTTATTATTCTTGTTATTCTTTTTATACTACTTAGTCTTATTATTCTTCTCATTCTTCTTATTCTTATTATTATTCATATTATTTATATTCTTCTATTCTTCTTATTTTCCTTATTCTTCTTTTTCTTCTTATTCTTTTTATTCATCTTATTTTTCTTATTTTTCTATTTCTTCTATTTGATCTTATTCTTCTTATTCTTCTTATTTTTATTATTTTTTTTTATTTTTCTTATTCTTCTTATTATTCTTCTAATTTGTATTATTATTCTTATCCTTCAAATTTTTGTTATTATATTTTTTTTTCTTATTATTCGTATTCTTCTTATTATTGGTATTCTTGTAATTTTTCTTTTTCTAATTTTTCTTATTATTATTCTTATTCTTCTTCTAATTTTTATTTTTATTCTTCGTATTCTTTTTAGTCTTATTTTTTTTAACTGCTTAGTTTATTATTCTTTTTATTTTTATTTTTTAATTATTTTCTTTATTATACTTACTCTCCTTATTCTTTTTATTATTCTTAATTTTTAATTCTTCTTTGTATTCTAATTTTTTTTATTCTTCTTATTCTTGTTATATTTGTTTTTCTTCTTATTCTATTTATTTTTTTATTCTTCTTATTCTTCTTATTCGTTTTATTCGAGTTATTCTTCTTATTTAATATTTATTCTTATTCTATTTATTTTTTATATTCTACATATTTTTGTTATTGTTGTTATTCTTTTTATCATTATTATTCTTCGTAATATTCATATTTTTCTTCTTGTTCATTATCTTCTTATTCTTCTTATTCATATAATTCTTCTTATTCATCTTATTGATATTTTTTTTCTTATTCATTTTATCTTTGTTATTATTCATATTCTTCATTCTCTTTTAATTCTTCTTATTCTAATTATCCTACTTATTATTCTAATTATTCTTATTCTTCTTATTAATATTATTCTTATTATTCTAGTTATTATTTGTATTTTGCTTATTCTTCTAAATCTTTTCATTCTTCTCATACTTATTATTTTCTTATTCTTATTATTCTTTTTATTTTTTTATTCTTCTTATTATTCTTATTCTTTTAATTCTTCTTATTCTAATTATTCTTCTTATTGTTTTTAATCTACTATTCTTCTTATTCTTTTTAATCTAATATTCTTCTTATTCTTTGTATTTTTATTGTTCTTCTTATTCTACCTATTATTCATATTCTTCTTATTTTTAATAATCTACTTGTTCTTTTATTCTTATTATTCTTGTTATTCTTCTTATACTACTTAGTCTTATTATTCTTCTCATTCTTCTTCTTTTTTTTTAAAAAGATTGTTTTATTATTAATTATCACCCTCTCTTTTGGCGGAGGAATACCATTTTTACAAACTACTTCTACACTTATCCCTTTTACACCCACTTTAAACCTAATCTAGAATACAAAAAAATAGAGTAAAATATAACTTTCATATCCTTCTACTAATCTTTTGTCAAGTATTGTTTGATATACTTTATATCTTTTGGGTTTTTCTACCAAAGCCCTATTTGTATGGGGCCTTTTCTTTCCATTCTTTTAATCTCTCTCATAGTACTCCCATCTGCTGTCTTCATGAAAGTTCCTACCATCTTGAAGTTACCTCCCATCTTGAAGCTTTATGAATACTCCCATCTTCATACATGCTGGCTGAAGACTGATAAACTCAGTCTTCATACATGTCTAGACTGAATTCCGACTCTCATGACTGACTCAAGACTGATAAATGATAACAGTCTCTTGGCCGATCAATGCACATGCGCAGCCGTAAGAAATAGTTCTAAAACACTGCCTCCAAGCCGGCTCCTCTAACCAGCCGTTTCCTTCCCTCTCTAGCTTTGTCCAGCCTGCTTTCCTTTTAGTTAACCTATGCTGAGAACCGCCTTGCTGCAGCTTGACTTAACCTGAAAAAATCCAACCAAAAAACCCTACCAAACAATAAATTACAAGCTCTCTCCTTATCTGACTTCCCTCAGGAGCGGGAAGCTATCTATTTCTTCTCTTATCCCCCTGCCAACTGCAAAAAAAGCTGACAAACACTAACAACAATTCATTAGTTAATAATTTTCAGCCCTTTCTAGGGCTTACTCAGCCCTTTATCGGGCTTATTAATCTCTTGGCCGATCGGGCTCCTTAAACTCAGTCTTCATACATGTCCAGACTGAATGCCGACTCCCATGACCGACTCAAGACTGATAAACGATAACAGTCTCTTGGCCGATCAATGCACATGCGCAGCCGTAAGAAATAGTTCTAAAACACTGCCTCCAAGCCGGCTCCTCCAACCAGCCGTTTCCTTCCCTCTCTAGCTTTGTCCAGCCTGCTTTCCTTTTAGTTAACCTATGTTGAGAACCGCCTTGCTGCAGCTTGACTTAACCTGAAAAAATCCAACCAAAAAACCCTACCAAACAATAAATTACAAGCTCTCTCCTTATCCGACTTCCCTCAGGACCGTGAAGCTATCTATTTCTTCTCTTATCCCCCTGCCAACTGCAAAAAAAGCTGACAAACACTAACAACAATTCATTAGTTAATAATTTTCAGCCATTTATCGGGCTTACTCAGTCTCTTGGCTGATCAATGCACATGCGCAGCCGTAAGAAATAGTTCTAAAACACTGCCTCCAAGCCGGCTCCTCCAACCAGTCGTTTCCTTCCCTCTCTAGCTTTGTCCAGCCTGCTTTCCTTTTAGTTAACATATGCTGAGAACCACCTTGCTGCAGCTTGACTTAACCTGAAAAAATCCAACCAAAAAACCCTACCAAACAATAAATTACAAGCTCTCTCCTTATCCGACTTCCCTCAAGCCCGAGAAGCTATCTATTTCTACTCTTATCCCCCTGCCAACTACAAAAAAAAGCTGACAAACACTAACAACAATTAATTAGTTCATAATTTTTGAAGCCTAATATATGGAAATGCAATTTTATCTAATCTTATTAGTCCTTTGAATTTTCCAGGTATATTCTCCCCTTTAAATTCTTGTGATCCTTTTCTCATTCCTTCTTCCGCTAATCTATATGGAAATCATGTTGGCTTCCCTATAAATATGCTTTATTTCTCCTTTTATTTCTCTTAGAATGTTTCTAATATTATCAATGTCTTCTTCAAATTGCCATAAATATATCTTTCCCTGTACTAGGTCCACTAGTATTTTTGAATCCACCTGTGCTTGAACCTTTAGGTAATTATTAGATTTACAAGTTTGCAAACCCTTTTGTAGGGCTATAATTTCTGCTTGCAATGCAGAAGAAGCTATAGCCCTTGATGTGAATGCTTTCAGTACATTTCCTTCCGCATTTCTTATTAAACCTCCTCCACCAGCTTCTCCCATTTCTCTTTTAAAGCTTCCATCAGTGTTTAGTGTTAGACTGCCCTGCCCAGGTTTATTCCAATTAACTATTTTAATAGTTGACATTTTTCTTACTATTGTTGCAAGGTGCCATTCTTTTATTCTATCTTCCTCTATTTTCATGTTTTTCACTTTTATTGGACTACACGCCGTAATGAATGCACTCTCTTTTTTTATTTCTTCCAAAATGTCATTATGTTCCATTTTTACATTATCATATCTACTTCTGTTTCTAGCTTCCATATGCACCATAGCACTATATGCGGAATGTAACTTCTAATCCATTTTAAGATATTATTCTTTGTTTGTTTTTTTGACCAGTTTTCTAGCCTATTTCTTAAATTAACTGTACTTCTTTCAATATCAGCTTCAATTTCTAATTTATTCCACACTTTTATAGCTATGTTACCCTTAGAAAATAGGTGATCCGAGCTCTCTATATCTTGATGGCAGCATTCATATCTGGATGCTAATTTTATGCCCTTCTTCTGAATATTCGCATCTATAGGGACAATGTTAGACATGATTTTCCATGATAAAACATTTACTTTTTGAGGCAAATCTTTTTCCCAGAGTAATTTCAATTGTAAGGGTTTTCTGCTTCGTACTAGCTCCTCGACACTTTTTAATGTGAAGTTTCCATTTGGATTTAAAGTTCATTTCCACCCACTTTTCGTTAGTATTGTATGCTTTTCCACGCTGCTTTGTTGTTCGTGCATCATTTTCCAGCTTCTAGACGCTTTTTTTGTATTTTTAAAAGCATTATTTCCTAACCCATATTTAGCTTTTACGAATGCCACCCAGATGTTTTCATCTGTTTTTATTCCCCACCAATTCTTGCATGCCCACGCTTTGTATATATCTTTTAGGCTGATCAAGCCTAATCCTCCCTCCTCTTTTGGGTAACATAAATCTCTCCATTTTTTCCAGTGCAGCTTATTATTCCCTTCTCTTTTACCCCATAGAAAATTAGCCATTTCTCTTTCTAATTTTTTAATAATTATATTAGGAGGTTGTGCCGTCATTAGAATATGTATTAATGAAATATGTAGCACATGGGTAATTAGTGTAGTTCTTCCTGCCATATTTAATAAGTTTTCTTTCCAGCCGGCAATTTTATTCTTTATATTGTCAAATAAAAAGGCAAAATATTCCTCCTTTACTCTTCCTTCATAAATTGGACATCCCAGATACATTAATGCTCCTGTACACTGTGCAAATCCTGTGACCCTTTTAATCTTGTGAGCAATGTTTTCTGGTGCTTTAGCTGCTATCACAAATTGACATTTATTCTTATTAAGCTTTTGGCCTGTTTCTTATTCTAGAGTTTGTATAAGCTCCATCAAGTTTTCCATTGATTTGCTACTGGCGTTTGTAAATATGATCACGTCATCAGTGTATGCCAAGCAGCATATTAATGGCGTATCTTTGGGCTGTCTGTAGGCTAAGATGTTTCCATTTCTAACCTTCTCTTTTAAGTTTACTATAAAAAGATCTAAATAAATATTAAACAAAGAGGGGGACAATGGGTCCCCTTGCCTGAGACCTCTGGTTGGTTTAAATTCTTCACCTGCCTGGCCATTTATAAGAAATTTAATCCAAGCACTAGATATACATCTATATATAATATCTATCCAAAATTCTGAAAACCCCATTTTTCTCATTATATAGCAAAGCATATTCCATTCTACTTTATCAAATGCCTTAGCTAAATCTAGTTTCATGATTACATTGTGACCTCTGACCTTAGTCCCTATATCTCTTATCATTTCCGATGTTAAATTAATGTTTTCAGTTATCAGCCTATTTTTAACAAAACCTACTTGTTCCGGCTCTATTATGTTTGGTAATATTTTGTTCAATCTTTTCTGTAACAATTTGGCTAATATTTTATATATGGTATTACATAAACTAATTGGCCTGTAATCTTCTCCTTTTTGAGGATTTGTTTTCTTAGGTATCAAAACTATGTATGAGCTGGACCATGTTTTTGAGATTTTTGTACCCGCGAATATCCAGTTGATAGCTTCTAAAACATCTTTTTTGATTATATTCCAGCTTCGTTGGAAAAATTCATTATTCCAGCCGTCTGGTCCTGCTGCACTATCTTTATTTGCATTAAATACTGCATTCTTCACTTCTTATTCCGTAGGAAATTCTGCTAACATTTTGTTGTCTTCTTGCGTGACTTTTCTTTTAATTTTCTCCATTAGTGTAAAGTTTCTATTTGTATTTATCCCGCTTAGATGCTTTTTAAAAAATTCTTCTCATTCTTCTTATTCTTATTATTATTCATATTATTCATATTCTTCTATTCTTCTTATTTTCCTTATTCTTCTTTTTCTTCTTATACTTTTTATTTTTTTTATCTTTCTTATTCTTCTTATTATTTTTATTCTTCTTAATCTATCATTTCTTATTATTCTTATTATTCTTATTATTCTTTTTATTGTTCTTATTCTACATATTCTTATTATTTTTCTTATTTTACATATTCTTCTTATTCTTCTTCATTTTTGTATTCTCTTATTAATCTTATTCTACATTTTCTTATTTTCCTACATATTCGACTTATTCTACTTATTCTACTTATCTTATTATTCTTCATATTTTTTTTTCTGTTCTTATTCTTTCTATTCTTATTATTCTTATTATTCTTTTTATTCTTCTTATCTTCTTATACTTATTATTATTATTTTTCTTCTTATTATTCGTATTCTTCTTATTCTTAATTTTCTACTTATTCTTCATATTTTTATTATTCTTCTTTTCTTCTTATTCTTCTTATTCTTCATATTCCATTTATTATTCTTATTCTTCTTATTCTTCATATTTTTATTCTTCTTATTCTTCATATTTTTATTCTTCTTATTCTTCATATTCTTATTTTTCTTATTCTTCTATTCTTCTTATTCTTCTTATTTTAATTACTCTTCTTATTCTTATTATATTTCTTATTCTTATTATTATTCTTTTTTTTATTCTTCCTATATTTCTTAATCTTCTTGATCTTCTTATTCTTCTTATTCTTCTTATTCTCTTTATTATTTTTATTCTTATTACACATCTTATTCTTCTTATACTACTTATTCTTATTATTATTTTTTTGTATTCTTCTTATTAATCATATTCTTCTTAATCTTCTTATTCTTCTTATTCTTCTTATTCTTCTCATTCTTCTTATTCTTCTTATTTTTCTTATTTTTATTATTCTTCATATTCTTCATATTCTTTATATTCTTCTAATTCTAATTATTTTTCATATTCTTCTAGTTCTTCTAATTCTTTTTATTCTTCATATTCCTGTAATTTTTTTAATTCTTATAATTTTTCTTATTCTTTTTATTCTTCTTATTTTTTTATTCTTTTGATTCTTCTTATTCTTCTTATTCTTCTTTTTTGTTCTTATTATTCTTATTATTCTTATGTTTCATATTATTCTTATTCTTCTTATTTTTTTTTCTTCTTTTTCTTATTATTCTTCTTATACTAATTATTCTTATTCTTCTTAATCTTCTTATTCTTCTTATTCTTTTTATTCTCCTAATTCTTATAATTTTTCTTATTCTTCTTTTTTTAGAAATTTGTTTTATTAATAAAAATTCATCTCTTTTGGTGGAGGAATACCATTTTTATAATCTAGAATTACCATTTTACTCTTTTACACCCTTGAATAGAATAAATAAAACAATTCACATTATTCTAGAATTAAATCTCTTACCCTATCTCTAAATGCATCACTTCACTTTGATTCTGCACAATATGTCATTTTACTTGAAGCTTGGCCTGTTTATCTTTTATTTCTCTGTCCCATATGCATTTTGTTTGTCCCATTCTCCTCTACAGCCACTTTATTGTCCTACTTTTGTTTAATATTTTGGCAGCATCTCTACTATTTTATTCATATTTCCATTCCTCCTCTCCCTACTAATATCTAAGCCTTTCCCCCTGCAAAACAGACACAATGCCAAGAACATAGAAATTACCAGTATCTGTCAGCAGCAAAATCATTCTCTGCCCTTTGCAAGCTATTTTGATGTTGTTTTAATCCTTTATAGCCTCTCTGCCTCAAACCCCTGCACTTCAATCAGCATAACAGAATTTATATTGCCTCTATTATAGCTCTTAACTCCTTTTACACCCTTAAACAAAAATCAAAGCATGCATTAAATCACTGCTCCTCTAGTTGTAGCTTTATCCAGCTTCATGATTTTAAAAGAAAATAGCGGCCTTCATGTATGCATTTGACTGTCTCCCCTGCAATGCAAGCCAAGAGATAAAAGCAGCTATATATAATTTAATTGCCTCCTAGCCGGTGATGAAACTTTATTTTGGCAGCCTCGCTCTCTTCCTTATATTGCTTTGCCGGACCTTCACTTTAAGCATACATAAAGAACACTGATTTATATATCAGACCATCTTCCATAGGATGTTCCTTTCATCTTGAGGTATACTTTTGAACCTAAAAACAAAAGCAAATCAATATATATTTATGATTACCACACAGAACTGTGGAGATCAAAGATTTGTTTTCTAGCTACTGCTTTTGAATTCTAATATACGAGAATTCTAATTTATCTAATATGATTAAGCCCTTATATTTTTTCGGAATGTCAGCTTCCTCAAACTCTTGTAAACCCTTCTTCAAACCTTTTTTGGCTAAGTTGTCTGCTACAACATTAGCTTCTCTATATATATATATGCATAATTTCCCCTTTTATGTCAGTTAAAAGACTCTTAATTGTCTCTATCTATTGTTCATACTGCCACATTTTTATCTTATTCATAACCAGATTCACCTGTATACTAGAATTCACCTATACTCGTAAGTTAATATAAAAGTATTCTTTGCATATTTTAAGGCCTTTATGTATGGTTATAATTTCTGCATGCAAGGCTGTGTATGCTTTTCTTTCATTGTAAAAGCTTTTATAATTTTACCCTACTTATTTCTTATCACACCTCCTCCCCCTGCATCCCCCATGTCCTTGTTAAAACTACCATCTGTGTTTAAAGCAAGCCTTCCCTGAGGAGGTATTCCCAGCACACCGTTCTAACCTCAAGAATTTTTTTCTTAAATGCATGTAATCTTCATATCCTTCATTTCTCGTCTTCCATTTTCATGCTTCTATGTTTTAGTGGAAATCCTACTGATACCCATGAATAATCTTTTTTAATTTCTTCTATTATATACTTAGCATTCATTTTAATATTCTCGAACCTACCTCTATTTCTAGCTTTCCACATATTCTAGACTGTGATGTGCGGAATGTAAACCCTTAGCCAATTACACACTTTTATCTTTGTGTGACTACTTATCTATCTCATTAGTCGTTCCTTAAAATCTTCTAAATTATTGCTTACTTGTGCATATATCTCCAGATAATTCCAGACTTCCACTGCTATTTTTTATGTTGAAAATAAATTATTTATGCTTTCTATGTTAGTAAAACATCATTCACACCTGGAAGCTAATTTTACTACCTTCAACTGAATATTCGAGTCCACCATATAGCATTCGATAAGAGCTTCCACATAAAAACATTCATTTTTTGTGGGATCTCTTTCAGCTAGGCTCACTTAAAAACTTCTTGACTAAATTTTCTTTTTCTTACCAAAATTTTTGTGCTTTTAAGCATGACCCTCCCATGTGGATTTAGAGTCCATCTCCATACATTGTTAATTAGATGTGCATTACTTTCAATAAATATTTTTTGTTTAAGCATCATGTTCCAACTTCTAGATGTTTTTTTAAAAATCTTACATATTTTATTTTCTGACCCATATCTAGCTTCCATATAGCTCACCCATAGGCTATCATTCTGCTTGAGCCACCACTAGTTCTTACATGCCCAGGCCTTAGCCATATCATATAATTTATTCAATCCTGTAATGCTTCCTCCATTAAATAGCATATATCTTCCCATTTTTTTTCAATATAGCTTATTTTTTCCTGACTTTTTACTCCATAGGAAGCTAGCTATTTTCTTTTCTAGGATGCGCAAGATCTTCTTTGATGGCTGTAAGGACATTAAGATGCGTGCTATGGTTCCCTATAGGACATGTTTAATTAATGTAATTCTTCCCTCCATACTTAACATATTATCCTTCCATCTAGCTATTTTACCTCTTAATTTATTCATTAGAAATGTTAGATATTCTTTTTTCGGTCTACCCTCATATATAGGATAACCCAAATACATTAATGCCGATTTACTCTACTCAAAGCCTATAATTCTTTTTACCCTTTGAATACTTCTTTTAGGTGTTTTCCTTGAAACAACAAATTGGCATTTTTTTTATTAAGTCCTTGTCAAGTTTCTTCCTCTACTATGTCATATAGCTTCATCATATTCTTCAATGATGTGCTCCCGGTATTTGTAAAAATAGTTAAATCATCTGCATAAGCTAGGCAGCTTACAATCGGAGTATGTCTAGGTTGTTTAAAGCTAGTAATATTCTCTTCTTTCATTTTTCCTTTTAAACTTGTTATTAACAATTCTATATATATATTAAATAATAATAGAGATAAAGGATCCCCCTGTCTAAGTCCCCAACTAGCTTAAATTCACCACATGCCTCCCCATTAATTACAATTTTAACCCATGTGCTAGAGATACATTTATACATTAGATCTATCCAGGTTTTTCCTAAAATCTCATTTTCCTCATCGTGTAACATAAAATATCCTATTTCACTTTGTCAAATACTTTAGACAAATCTAATTTCATAATCACATTATGGCCCTTGACTTTGGCCTCTATTTCTTTCATCAGTTCTGTAGTTAAATTAAGCTTTTCTATCATTAATCTATTTTTAACGAATCTTACTTGTTCTACTAAAATAATGGAGGGAATTATTCTATTTAGTCTATTCTGTAGGACTTTTATCAAAATTTTATACACCAAATTACATAGACTTACAGGTCTATAATCTTCACTTTTTTGCGTATTATCTTTCTTGGGTATCAGTACAATATATGAGCTAGTCCATGATTATGTGATTTTTGCTACTGCAAAAATGCAAGTAATTGCAGCCGTCAACTCTTTATATATTATATTCATGGTTTGTTTGAAAAAATCATTATTTCATCCATCTGTACCCACTGCACTGTCTTTATTTCCACTAAAGGCTACAACTTTAATCTCCTCCTCACCAAGGCACTCTTCTAATAGTATATTTGTTCTTCAGTTACTCATTTATCTAGTTGTCGAATTAAGGAGTCCTCCCTTTGTTGGTTGTGTCCACAGAGATGACTTTTAAAGTAATCTTCCAAAACTTTTTTAAGTTCTCCTTCATCGTCTATCCACTTGCCCATATCATTTTTGATACCTTTTATTACTTGACTTTGATTTTTTAATTTCGCAACTGCATTAAAAAACTTAGTACTTCTATGCCCTTCCTTGAGCCACTTTACTTTGGCCCTTTGTTTCCAAAAAATTTCTTACATATGCAGCAATAATTTTAATTACGCATTTGCTTTATTTAAATTAATTCTAAAAGATTCATCCTGATTGTTCTCATGCTCTATTTCAAATTTACTTACTTTAGATTTGATATCCTGAATATTCTTATTTATATTCTCAAATCTTTCTCAATTCTACTTATTAAGTTCTAATTTTAACCTACGTAATTTAATACCTAGAACCTGCATAGAATTCCTCTTTGTTGGATCTTGCCATGAGTTTCTTACTATTCCATCAAACTCTTTATGCAAACCCCACATGTTTTGATCTTTAAAAGTTTTATTCTTTCCCTCTCTAGCTTTAAAACATAGAAGAAGGGGGGGTGTGATCTGAGCAAGTTATGCTCAAGTGTTTCACACTCGCCCCTCCACAATAATCCACCAATTTAATGTTATAGAGAATACGATCATGTCTGGACCAGTTCATTCCCCTATTTTTTTCATTATTACACCATGTGAAGCTAGGACCCAAGTACCCAGCCTCCATGAGATTCAAGTTATTAATTACCTCATTAAGTTGAGCTATCACTGAGGGGTCAGGCGACTTTCCTCCTTTTTATTCTTTAGCATTTCTAACTATGTTAAAGTCTCGTCCTATAATCCATGAGATATTTTTATCAGAGATATTCCTCATTTCACCCCATAGGTCTTTTCTTTTTGCTTTCGAGTTACTGGCATATACCACCATTATAATTGGGTCCGTATTATTTTTGAGCTTAAAATTTATAATCTGATCTGCCTCTGAAATAATTACTATATCAATTTTCTTTTTCCATAACATCCAAATCTTACCATTATTATTAGAGAATGCATTTTCAAAACCTAGTTTCTTTTTAAATATTTCTAGAGAATCCTTAGTAACCATAGGTTCCACTATTATCAAAATTTTAATATTATAAATTTTTATTAATTTTTTAATTCGATTTATCGACTTAGTACTTCATACTCCTCTTAACTTCCAATATAGACTATTGAACATTATTAGGTCTAGCCTGCGCTTTGGTTATGCATCTTGACTCATAAAACATGTTTAAATATTTTTTAATATTTCGTGAACTTTTGTGTACGCTTGATTTTCCATGCTCATTTTTACTTATTAACCTTAAATTACTTATTTGGAAACTCATCAATTTTAATTCCTCTATTGCACTATCTCTATTATTCGGTAACCCCTCCCATTCTTTATGATCCATCATCTCTGAGTCATCTTGTGTCAATGTAAAGTCTAGACATTCATTTCTTTATGCATGTCTATAATTAGCAAGCTTTTAGCCACGGTTCCTTCCTCCGAAAGGAGACCATCCTTCTCCCCTATAAAATTCATAATTTATTTTACCGAATCAGTTTTTATTCCTATTTTTTTACATCTCTCTTCTTGAAACCCCTCCTCCCTGCCCTCTCCATTACCTTAGCCCCCTTATCTAGTCACTTCTTTATTTCTAATATCTTTATCGTGCCTTCCTCTCTATCCCCCCCTCCCCCCCCCCCCCCCCCCCCCCCCCCCACAGCCTAAACCCTCCTTCTGCCTCTCCTCCGCCCACACCTTTTCATTCCTATCTGCCCTAATCTCTTGCCTTCTTCTAGCCCAATTTTTCCAACTCTCCCTCAAAACTGTTTTGCCTATCCCTCTTCCCCCTCCTTTAACAATACAATTCGAAACTGAGTAACCGAGTTTCTTATAGTTTAAACAATATTGTAAAAGATTTTCAGCAATTATTTCTTGCATATGCCCTCTTGAGTGCCCACTGCCCACCTACATTCTATTCAGAATGGAGGCACAAACATCCACCTCCACACACAACCTTGCCATGCTCGGCCTTGTCATGTAGGCCATAGTTTCATCCATTATCCAATACTTACCCACACATTGAGGAAGGTTAAACAAAAAAGACTTAAAGAATAGATGAAATGGGAGATGAGGAAGAAAAAACAAAACCATGGCCTTTGCAGATTCTTTTTTAGGGTTGAATTCAGGCATCCATTTGAACATCCTCATTGGATATCCCACGATATTCCACTACCCACATAACCATAAATGGAGGAAATCTTCCTCCTCCTTAACTTGTATCATTATATGTTTTTCATAATACCATGCAATCCTTAACGACTCTCGAAGTTTCAAAGCTTCAAAAAAAAGCATATATTTCCTTGAACTTAGGACTCCCATGAGAAAATTTGCCGAAGAGTGTAAGATTGAATGGGGCAGCAACCTTCTCAATGTCGTCCTTCGAGAAGCAAACTGCTGGCACCTCCTATTTCATACTATACACGGGATTAAGACTATAAAATTCCTTAATAACCAAAGAAAAAGACTTTTTGTTAAATATCTTAGAGAAATTTTCCATAACTCAAGCTTGAGAGCTTTAAATGGAGTTTCTCTCTCTTCGAAACCCACTTACTCTTTCTAAAATTGAGAGAAGAAAATTCAAAAAAAATATCTTTCTTGTTCTTTATAATTCTTCTTATTCTTCTTATTCTTCTTTCTCTTCTTTTTCTTCATTTTCTTTTTATTCTTGTTATTCTAGTTATTCTTCATATTATTCTTATTCTTAATATTCTTCTAATTCTTCTTATTTTTCTTATTCTTCATATATTTCTTATTCTTCTTATTCTTCTTATATTTCTTATTCTTTTAATTCTTCTTATTCCTCTTATTCTTCTTATTGTTTTTATTCTTCTTATTCGTATTATTCTTCTTATTATTTTTATTCTTCTTATTCATCTTATTCTGCTTATTCTTCTTATTCTTCTTTTTATTCTAATTCTTTTAATTCTTCTAATTCTTCTTAATTATTCTAATTCTTCTTAATTATTCTAATTCTTCTAATTCTTGTTATTCTTCTTATACTTCTTATTCTTTTTATTATTTTGATTATTCTCATTCTTCTTTTTTTTTTCTTCTTATTCTTCTTATTCTTCAATCCTTTTTTTCTTCTTTTTTTTCTTTTCTAATTATTATTCATATTCTTCATTTTCTACTTATTCTTTGTTCATATTCTTCTTATTCTTTTTATTCATCTGATTCTTCTTATTCATCTTATTCTTTTTATTCTTTTTATTCTTCTTATTCTTCTTATTATTTTTATTCTTCTTATTCTTCTTATTCTTTTTCTTATTCTTCTTATTCTTCTACTTATTATTATTATTATTCTTATTCTTCTTTTTTTTCTTATTCTTTTTATTCTTGTTATTCATCTTACTCTTCTTATTCTTCTTATTCTTCTTATTTTCTTATTCTTCTTATTCTTCTTATTTTTATTATTTTACTTATTCTTCATATTCTTCTAAATCTTTTAATTCTTCTAATTCTTCTAATTCTTCTAATTTTTCTTATTCTTCATATTCTTCTAATTCTTTTTATTATTCATATTCTTGTATTTATTCTAAATATTCTAATTTTTTTTATTTTTCTTATTCTTCTTATTCTCTTTATTCTTTTTACTCTTTTTATTCTTTTTATTCTTGTTATCCTTTTTATTCTTCTAATTCTTTCTTATTCTTCTTATTCTTCGTATTCTTTTTATTATTCATATTCTTCTTATTATTCTTATTGTTCTTATTGTTCGTGTTCTTATTCTTCTTTTTCTTCTTATTGTTTGTGTTCTTATTCTTTTTTTTCTTCTTATTCTTCTTATACTTCTTATTCTCATTATTCTTCTATTGTTCTTATTCTTCTTATTCTTCTTATTCTCATTATTCTTATTATTCTTCTTATTTTTTTTTTCTTATTCTTCTTATTCTTCTTATTCTTCTTATTCTTCATATTATTCTTATTCTTCATATTTTTCTAATTCTTTCTATTCTTCTAATTCTTCTTATTCTTTTCATTCTTCTTATTTTTTTTATTCTTATTATTCTTTTTATTCTTCTTATTTTTCTTATTCTTTTTATTATTCTTATTCTTTTTATTCTTCTTATTCTTTTTATTCTTTTTATTTTTCTTATTCTTCTTATTCTTCATATTCTTTTCATTCTTCTTATTCTTCTTATTCTTCTTATTTTTAATACTCTTCTTATTCTTCTTATACTTCTTATTCTTATTATTTTTATTATTCTTCTTACCCTTCCTATTCTTCTTAATCTTCTTATTCTTCTTATACTTCTTATTCTTCTTATTCTTCTTATTCTTCTTATTCTTTTTATTCTTTTTATTCTTCTTATACTTCTTATTAATATTATTCTTCTTATTCTTCTTATTCTTCTTATTCTTCTTATTCTTCTTAATCTTCTTATTCTTCATATTCTTCTATTCTTTTTTTCTTCTCATTCTTTCTTTTCTTCTAATTCTTCTTAAACTTCTCATTATTTTTTTCTTCTTATTCTTCCTATTCTTCTTAATCTTCGTATTCTTCTTATTCTTCTTATTCTTTTTATTTTTCTTATTCTTCTTATCCATCTTATTCTTCTAATTTTTTTTTATTCTTCTTATTCTTCTTATTTTTATTATTCTTTTTATTCATCATATTCTTCTAATTCTACTAATTCTTCTAATTCTTCATATTTTCATAATTCTTCTAATTCTTTTTATTCTTCATATTCTTATAATTCTTATTATTTTTCTTATTCTTCATATTCTTCTTAATTTTTTTAATCTTTTTATTCTTCTTATTCTCTTTTTTTTCTTATTATTTTTATTCTTGTTAATCATGTTATTCTTCTTATTATTCTTATACTTCTAATTCTTCTATTTTTTAAGGTTTGTTTTATTAATTATAAAAGCCCTCTATTTTGGCGGAGGAATACCATTTTTTTAATCTAATGATTTACTCTATTCCCCTTTTACATACTTGACAAAATAAAACAATGTACAAGATAGCTTTACAATCAAGCTTTCTTAAAAAATAAAGCATCTTTGAGATTTTTCTTTGTATAATTTTTATGTTGTGTATCCTGCATTGTTTTGATTTTACTTCTTTGTCTGATAAGCCTACATGCTTGCTCCCTTTTATAGTAACAACTTTAACCATTCCTTCTTTAAGAATAGAAATTCACAGCATAGCAGAATAGCAACCTCATTTCACAGCTACAGTCTTAGAAAAAAATTTGACAACATCTTTGCTATTTTTTTCAAGTACCAGTCTCGCTTGATTATCCATAATCTTTAATTTAATGCACGTCTTGTATTGATGGATCATTTGTAAGCTGCAATTCCTTTTTTCCCATCTCCAGCTACTTATTTACTGGCAACCTATCTTTAGGTAAGAATTTTGGCAGCCTCTTTGCTATTTTATTCAGTCAGCCTATCCTCCTCTTCCGTGTGTTGTTAATGCATTTGACCACTGTAGCCCCTGCACTTTAAGCATGCAGAGCCAAAAAAATAGTAACAACAACTATCAATATATATATTGCCTCCTGACTAACAACACAGCCCTTCCTCACAGCCAAGAGATCTGCAGACTGTTCAATACAGTAGGCAATCTACTTCTAGTTAAATTATTTTAGAATGTTGGAAGCCTCTTTGCTATATTATTCAGTTTCATCCTATCCTCCCTCTCTTAAATTGTAAATGCATTAGATCACTACAGTCCCTGGACTTCAAGCATTCAAATCCAATAACATAGTAACAATAGATATCAAAATATATATTGCCTCCTGACCAATAGCACAACCATCCTCACAACCAAGCGACCTTGCAGAATGTTTGATACAGAATGCAACCAAATGCCATAACAACAAAATGAAAGATACAAATTGTTTTAATTATTTATTTAAAGCTCATTATCTGCTTAGGCAGTGATAGTTAGTCTCTACCCAAATTTTTCTTTTCCTGCCATATGCCATTTTCTATATACTTTCATCTTAGCCCATACCTGTAATTCTTAAAAACAAAATAGAGCAAGGCATATTTTTATGATTTCTCCATAGGACCTAGGAGATCAAGAATTTCTATTCAGCTACTATTTTTGAAATCTAATATACGGGTATTCTAATTTGTCTAATGTAATTATACCTTTATATTTCTTCGGTAAATTAACCCCATCAAACTAATGTAGAACATTCCTCATGTCTTCCTTTGCTAGTTTGTCTGCAAAAGCATTTTCTTCCCTAAATGTATGCATTACTTCCCCATTTAGCTCATTTAAAAGATTATTGATTATCTCTATTTTCTCAGCATACTGCCACATTTGTGTCTTATTTGTAGCCAGATTCACCAGTAAACTAGAATCAACTTGTGCTAGAATATTCATATAAGAGTGTTCTTTACATATTTTAAGGCCCTTAAGTAAGGCTAGGATTTCTGCATGCAAGACTGAAGATGCTTTTTCCCTCATTATAAATGCTTTTAATACATTACCTTTCTCATTTCTTATCACACCTCCTCCACCTGCCATTCTCATATCTCTATTAAAACTACTATCTATGTTTAGGGCAATCCTTCTCTGTGGAAGTTTATTCCAACAAAGCATTCTTTCCTCAGGTATTTTTTCTCTAATTGCAAGTAAGCCGCATATTTTCTTTTTTTGATCTTCCATTCTAATGCTGCTGAGTTTTAAGGGGGACCCTACTGATATTCATGAACATTATTTTATAATTTCTTATATTATATGATTAGCATTCATTTTAATATTCTCAAACCTATGTCTATTCTTTGTTTTCCACATACTCCAAACTGTGATATGTAGAATATAATCCCTTAGCTAGTTACATACTTTATTCTTTGTGTGTCTTATCCTCCATCTCATTAATCTATCCTTGAGATCTTCTAACTTATTGGTTATTTGCGCATCTCTTCCAAGATATTCCCAAATTTCCACCACTATTTTTCCTGTTGAAAATACATGATTTGTGCTTTCTATGCTAGTATAACACATTCGCACATGGAAGCTAATTTAACTCCTTTCATTTGAATATTTGAATTCACTGGAATGACATTCGATAAAAGCATCCACATAAATACATTAATTTTTGTGGAATCTTTTTCACCTAGGCTCCCTTAAAGACTTGGCTAATTTTTTCTTTTCTTACTAATATCTTTGCACTTTTAAGTGTGAACCTTCCCTATGAATTTAGAGTCCATCTTCATTGATTTTTAATTAGACGTGCATTACTCTCAACTAGATTTTTTTGTTTAAGCATCATATTCCAACTTTTAGATGGTTTTTTAGCATTCTTGAATGATTGTTTCTTAAACCATATCTAGCCTTCATATATCTTTCCCATAGGCTATCATTCTGCATGAGCCTCCACCAGTTCTTACATGCACAAGCTTTGGTCATATCATTTAACTTGTTTAAACCTAGACTCGCTTCCTCCTTTAAATAACATATGTCTTCCTATTTTTTCCAATGTAGCTTGTTTTTTCCTGATTTGTTACTTGATAAAAAAATTAGCCATCTCCTTTTCTAAATTATTCAAAACCTTTTTCGAAGGCCGCAAGGTCATTAAGATATGTGTAATGGATGCTTGTAAAATATGTTTGATTAATGTGATTCAGCCCGCCATACTTAACACAATCTCTTTCCATCCCACTATTTTACCTCTTAACTTATTTATTAAAAAAGTTAAATATTCTTCCTCCAGTCTTCCTTCATTGATAGGACATCTCAAATACATTAATGCTACTTTACTCTATTCAAAATATGTAATTATTTTAATTCTTTGGACCATCCTTTCAGGTGTTTTTCTCGAGACCACAAATTGACATTTGTTTTTATTAAGCCGGTGATGCATTTCTTCCTCTACTATATCAAATAGACTTATCATGTTCTTCAGTGATGTGTTCCCAGCTTTAGTAAAAATAATTAAATCATCTACATATGCTAAGAAACTTACAATTGGAGTTTGTCTAGGTTGTTTAAAGCTAATAATCTTACCTTCCTTCATTTTTTCTTTTAAATTTATTATTGGCATTCTATATATATATATATATATATATTAAATAATACAGGGGATAAAGGATAACCCTATCTAAGTCCTCTGACTGGCTTAAATTCCCTGCCTGCTTTTCCAATAATTAAAATTTTAACCCATGCACTAGAAATGTATCTATACATTAGATCTATCCAGAATTCCGAGAATATCATTTTCCACAATGTATAGCATAAAATATCTCATTCAACTCTATCAAAAGCTTTAGACAAATCTAACTTCATAATCACATTATGACCCCTAACTTTAGCCCCTAATACCTTTATCAATTCTACAGTTAAATTAATTTTCTCCATTATTAATCTATTTTTAATAAATCATGCTTGTTGTGGCGATATGATAGAGGGAATTACCCTATTTAGCCTATTTTGAAAGACTTTAGTCAGAATTTTATACACCGAGTTACATAAGCTTATAGGTCTATAATCCTCACTTTTTTTGCGGGTTATCCTTCTTGGGTATCAATAAAATAAATGAGCTGGCCCATGCTTTTGTGATTTCTACTCCTGCAAAAACCCAGGCGATTGCAACTATCAAGCCTTTTTTTATTATATTTCAGGTTTTTTGATAAAACCCATTATTCCATCTATTTAGTCTCGCTGCACTATCTTTATTTCCACTAAAGACTGCGGCTTTTATCTCTTCTTCGCTAGTGCACTCTTCCAATATTTTATTTTTTTCTACAATTACTCTTTTGCCTATTTACTGAATTAAGGAGTCATTCTTTAGTTGACTATAGCCACAAAGATGACTTTTAAAGTAGTCTTCCAAGACTTTTTAAATCTTTCCCTCCTCATCTATCCACTAACAAATATCATTTTTGATTCCTTTTATTTCTTGTCTTTGATTATTTAATTTTGCAACTATATTAAAAAACTGAGTATTTCTATCCCCTTCCTTGAGCCACTTTACTTTGGCCCTTTGCTTCCAAAAAATTTCTTTCAAATGTAGCATTAATTTTAATTCTACATTTGCTTTATTTAAATTAACTCTAGAGAGTTCAACCTAATTATTCTCATATTCTATTTCTAATATGATGTCTTTTGATTCAACATCATGAATATTCTTGTTTATATTCCCAAATCTCTTTCTATTCCACCTACTCAGTTCAAGTTTTAACCTACGTAATTTTATAACTAGGACCTGCATGAGATTCCCAGTTGTTGGCATTTTCCATGAGACTCTTATTGTTTATCAAAATATTTATGCAAACCCCACATGTTCTGATATTTAGAAATTTTATTATTTCTATCTCTAACTTAAATTTTAGAAATGGTCTGAGCAAGTTCTGCTTAAGTCTTTAACACTCGCCCCTCCATAGTAATCCACCCATTTGATGTTATAAAGAATGCGGTCAAGTCTAGACCAGATCATTCCTCTATTTTTTTCATTATTACACCATGTGAAGTTAGGCCTCAAATACTCAACCACCATAAGGTTCTTTTTATTAATTGCCTCATTAAATTGGGCTATAACAAACGGGTCAGGCGGCTATCCTCATGTTTTTTCTTTAACATTTCTAACCACGTTAAAATCCCCTCCAATGATCCATGGAGTATTCCTATCTTCTATCTCTTTCATTTCATTCCATAGAACTTTCTTTTTTTCTTTCGAGTTGCTAGCATATACCACCGATATAATTGGATCTGAGTTTTTTCTTAGCTTAAAATTAATAATCTGTTCCTCCTATGAAATAATTTCAATATCAATTTTTTTTCCATAACAGCCATATCTTGCCATTATTATTGAAAAATGCATTGTCTAGTCCTAATTTATTTTTATACATTTCTAGTGAATCCTTAATAACCAAGGGTTCAGCTATTATTACAATTATGATATTATGAATTTTAATTAGGTTTTTAATTCTATTTATTGATGGAGTATTTCCAACTCCTCTTATGTTCCAATATAGACTATTATACATTATTAGGTCTAGCTTGCGCTCTAGTTATGCATCTTGTTTCATAGTACATGTTTAAGTATTTTTTTTTGTTTCTTGCACTTTTACTTACACTCGATTTAGGCTATTCAATTTTACTTACTAAATTCAATTTGCTTATTTGTAAACTCATCCATTTTATTTTTTCTACTGCACTTTCTCTATTTTTTAGAATACCCTCCCACACTTTTTGATTTAGCATCTTTGAATCATCTTGTGCCAATGTAGATTCTTAACTCTGCATTCCTTTGTGCATAACCGTGTTGAGCCAAATTTTAGCCTCAGTTCCTTCCTCTGATAGGAGGTCATACTCATCTCCATTGAAGTTTATTATTTCATTTTCTAAATCCAATTACAATGCTGTTTTCATTACCTCTCTCTTACTTTTCATCCCCCATCCCTTCCTCCCTACCCCCTCCATCGCATTAATCCTTTCATCTAGCCATTTTTTTATTTCTAGTATTTTTATACTACCCTCCTCTTTATCTCCATCTTCCTCCCCTGCCCCCATCTCTTCAATTGCTGCCCTACTACCTTCCTCTCCTCCCCTACTGCCAGTCTCCCCCATGCTTTCCATCTGCCCCTCCTCTACCCTCACTTCTTCTACCCTAACCTCCTGCCTCTTTTTTACCCAAAATTTATCCCTCCATTTTTGTTTTGCCTAGCCCTTTTCCCCTTACCTTTACAATGCATTCCGAATCAAAATGACCCAATTTTTTTACAATTTAAACAATATTAAGGTGTGTTTTCTTCAATTATATTTTGCCAATATCTGCTAAAATGCCCATTACCCACCCACACTCTATTCAGGATAGGAACAGAAACATCAACCTCTACACACACCCTTGCCACGCTCGGCCTTGTCATAAAGGTCATAGCTTCATCTATTAGCCAAGGCTTACCACACACAGAACAATATGATATAAAAAGTGTTTATAGAATAGGTGAAATGGGAGGTGAGGGAGAGAAAACCAAACCAGGGCTTGCCCAAATTCCTCCTTTAGTGTGAATTTGGGCATCCATTTGAACAGCCTCATAGGATAGCCTGAGATGCTCCACTGCCCGCATAGCCATAATCAAAAGAAGTGCTTGAGTTCAATCATTATGTGTTTCAGATCATACGACGCAATTCTTATCGATTCCTGAAGCTTCAAAGCTTTAAAAATGCATATATGTCTTTGAATCCGGGGTTCCCATGTGAGAATTTGTGAGTAGAGTGAGCTTGAATGGGGTAGTAAGCTTCTCGATATCTACCGTCGGAAAACAAACTATCGGACACCCCATCCTTCACACAAAATACTAGGCTTAGTATAATGAGTTCATTAATAACTAAGGCAAAGGATTTTTTTTATTAAATATCTTAGAGAGATTTTCCATAACTCAAGCTTGAGAGCTTCAAAAAATGGTGTTTCTCTTTCTACGAAAGCAACTTTCTATCTCTAGAATTGAGAGAGAAAAAATTGATTCTCTGTTATTCTCATTCTTCTTTTTTCTAATTCTTATTCTTGTTATTATTCATATTATTCTTATTTTTTGTATTTTTCTTATTCTATTTATTCTTCTTATTCTTCATTTTTTCATATTCTTATTACTCTTCTTATTCTTCTTGTACTTATTATTATTCTTATTCTTATTTTTCTTATTCTTCTTAATCTTCTTATTCTTTTTATTATTTTTATTCTCCTTATTCTTATTATTATTATTATTTTTGTTTTTTTTCTTTTTTTTCTTTTTTTCTTATTCTTATTATTCTTCATATTATTTTTATTCTTCATATTCTTCTAATTCTTTTTATTCTTCTTAGTCTTCTAATTCTTCTTATTCTTTTTAATCTTCTTATTCTTCTTATTCTTCTTATTCTTCTTATTTTTCTTATTTTTCTTATTCTTCTTATTTTTCTTATTTTTCTTATTCTTCTTTTTCTTCTTTTTCTTCTTATTCTCCTAATTCTTCTAATTTTTTATATTCTTTTTATTCTTCTTAATCATCTTATTCTTCTTATTCTTCTTATTCTTTTTATTATTTTTATTATTCTTATTATTCTTATTATTCTTATTATTCTTATTGTTCTTATTATTCTTATTATTCTTATTATTATTATTCTTCGTATTCTTCTATTCTTATTCTTCTTATTCTTCTTATCCTTCTTATTCTTCTTATACTACTTATTCTTCTTATACTTCTTATTCTTATTATTGTTCTAAATTTTCTTATTCTTCTTATTCTTCTATTCTTTTTTTTCTTCTTATTCTTCTTAATCTTCATATTCTTCTTATTATTGTATTCTTTTTTTTCTTCTTATTTTTTCTATTCTTCTTATTCTTCTTATTCTTTTTATTCTTTTTATTCTTCTTATTCTTATTACTCTCTTATTCTTCTTATACTTCTTATTCTTATTATTCTTATTATTCTTCCTATTCTTCATAATATTCTTATTATTCTTATTATTCTTATTATTCTTATTCTTCTTATTCTTCTTACTCTTCTTATACTTCTTATTCTTCTTATTCTTTTTATTCTTCTTATTCTTCTTATACTTTTTATACTTATTATTTTTCTTATTATTATTATTATTATTCTTTATATTCTTCTAAATCTTTTTATTCTTCTTATTCTTCTATTCTTTTTTTTCTTTTTTTTCATTCTTTTCTTCGTATTCTTCTTAATCTTTTTATTCTTTTTATTCTTCCTATTCTTTTTATTCTTCCTATTCTTTTTAATCATTTTATTCTTCTTATTCTTCTTATTCTTTTTATTTTTTTCATTCTTATTCTCCTTATTCTTTTTATTCTTCTTATTCTTCTTATTCTTCTTATTCTTTTTATTCTTTTTCTTATTTTTTTTATTACTCTTCTTATTCTTCGTATATTTCTTATTCTTATTATTCTTTTTATTCTACCTATTCTTCCTATTGTGACACCCCATTTTCTAGGGGGTCCCATTCATTCCATCACACAATACATTGTGCAATAAATTAAAATTTTCTCAAATGTACAAATACATTTTTTTTTCGTTTTACATTTTATTTGCTCAGTGGAAGAAAGAAAATGCACGACATATTATTTAAGCCACAACTGGCTTTCCTTCATATGTGCGATTCCGTATGTAGATCTGTCATCTGTCCTAGACCTGAACGTGAAAAGGGATCCCACAACAGAGTGAGCAAAGCTCAGTAGGGTAAACTCTTTCAGAGTTACTCTCTATCTAATTGACGTAATATGTATTGAATATATATTAACATTCATTCAAGTACATGTTTATATGAATGCAATTATGATGAAATATTTATATGCTCATATTCTTGAGTCTCATCGACTCCTCACACATGTTGAAGCCACGTGTGACATATTATATATTTGGATATATTAGATATATATATATATATATTATTTATATATTTTTATATATTTTTATATATTTATATATCTATAGAAATATTTATTTTTTTGAATTATTCCGAAAATTAGGACCTCCTCCGAAAACATATTGGACATATTCGAATAAAATAATTTCTTGGATTTATTCAGAGAAATAAGCACCACCATAACTCTGCCTGGACGTTGTCCCAATTTGAGTTCGCTAAATCCATTCATATATAGTTATATATATATATATCATGCACACACCCAGTATATGGAATTATTCCCGGTGTGTATAAATACAATTATGTCATTTCCAATTTAACACATGTTTCAGACACAATTTTAATAATCTACAATCCAATGTCTTGTATTAATTTTTACTAACTAAAACAGAAACTTTTCACCATTTAAATATTTCCAATAAAATTTTTAACAATTCAATTGAATATAAACATTATCATTTCTGGCCATTAAATAGAAAGAAAATCTGATATAGAAAATGCTACCTTTTGAAAATTCATAGAACTTTATCAATTTGATATCAATATGAAGATCTCGTCATGTAGAGTAACTTTAGTTCTGGACTATTTGGATTTCGATTCCAAAATAATTCATTACAATTATAAAAAATTTATGAAATTTTTTTTCTGTACTCTCTCCCTTCGGTGCCGAACATTTTTTTTAGTCTTTCTCCTTTTTCTAGATTCCTAATGTTTTTTCTTCTAGATTCCAAATATTTTTCTTTATT
>JAREIK010002734.1:42463-70320 GCA_029783825.1 Sapria himalayana
TTCTTACCCTTCCTATTCTTCTTAATCTCTTATTCTTCTTATTCTTCTTATTCTTTTATTCTTTTATTCTTCTTATACTTCTTATTAATATTATCTTCTTATTCATCTTATTCTTCTTAATCTTCTTATTCTTCATATTCTTCTATTCTTTTTTTCTTCTCATTCTTTCTTTTCTTCTAATTCTTCTTAAACTTCTCATTCTTTTTTTTCTTATTCTTCCTATTCTTCTTAATCTTCGTATTCTTCTTATTCTTCTTATTCTTTTTATTTTTCTTATTCTTCTTATTCTTCTTATTTTTTTTATTTTTTATTCTTCTTATTTTTATTATTCTTTTTATTCATCATATTCTTCTAATTCTTCTAATTCTATATTCTTCTAATTCTTCTATTCTTCTATTTTTTATTCTTCTAATTCTTTTATTCTTCATATTCTTATATTCTTCTTATTCTTCATATTCTTCTTAATCTTTTTATTCTTTTATTCTTCTTATTCTTCTTATTCTCTTTTTTTCTTATTATTTTTATTCTTGTTATTCATGTTATTCTTCTTATTATTCTTATACTTCTAATTCTTCTATTTTTTAAGGTTTGTTTTATTAATTATAAAAGCCCTCTATTTTGGCGGAGGAATACATTTTTTTAATCTAATGATTTACTCTATTCCCCTTTTACATACTTGACAAAATAAAACAATGTACAAATAGCTTTACAATCAAGCTTTCTTAAAAAATAAAGATCTTTGAGATTTTCATTTGTATAATTTTTATGTTGTGTATCCTGCCCTGTTTTGCTTTTACTTCTTTGTCTGATAAGCCTACATGCTTGCTCCCTTTTATAGCAACAACTTTAACCATTGCTTCTTTAAGAATAGAAATTCACAGCATAGCAGCATAGCAACCTCATTTCACAGCTACAGTCTTAGAAAAAAATTTGACAGCATCTTTGCTATTTTTTTCAAGTACCAGCCTCGCTTGATTATCCATAATCTTTAATTTAATGCATGTCTTGTATTGATGGATCATTTGTAAGCTGCAATTCCTTTTTTCCCATCTCCAGCTACTTATTTACTGGCATCCTATCTTTATGTAAGAATTTTGGCAGCCTTTGCTATTTTATTCAGTCAGCCTATCCTCCTCTTCCGTGTGTTGTTAATGCATTTGACCACTGTAGCCCCTGCACTTTAAGCATGCAAAGCCAAAAACAATAGTAACAACAACTATCAATATATATTGCCTCCTGACTAACAACACAGCCCTTCCTCACAGCCAAGAGATCTGCAGACTGTTCAATACAGTAGGCAATCTACTTCTAGTTAAATTATTTTAGAATGTTGGAAGCCTCTTTGCTATATTATTCAGTTTCAGCCTATCCTCCCTCTCTTGAATTGTAAATGCATTAGATCAATACAGTCCCTGCACTTCAAGCATTCAAATCCAATAACATAGTAACAATAGATATCAAAATATATATTGCCTCCTGACCAATAGCACAACCATCCTCACAACCAAGCGACCTTGCAGAATGTTTGATACGAAGGCAACCAAATGCCGTAACAACAAAATGAAAGATACAAATTGTTTTAATTATTTATTTAAAGCTCATTATCTGCTTAGGCAGTGATAGTTAGTCTCTACCCAAATTTTGCTTTTCCTGCCATATGCCATTTTCTATATACTTTCATCTTAGCCCATACCTGTAATTCTTAAAAACAAAAGAGCAAGGTATATTTTTATGATTTCTCCATAGGACCTAGGAGATCAAGAATTTCTATTCGGCTACTATTTTTGAATTCTAATATACGGGTATTCTAATTTGTCTAATGTAATTATACCTTTATATTTCTTCGGTAAATTAACCCCATCAAACTAATGTAGAACCTTCCTCATGTCTTCCTTTGCTAGTTTGTCTGCAAAAGCATTTTCTTCCCTAAATGTATGCATTACTTCCCCATTTAGCTCATTTAAAAGATTCTTGATTATCTCTATTTTCTCATCATACTGCCACATTTGTGTCTTATTTGTAGCCAGATTCACCAGTAAACTAGAATCAACCTGTGCTAGAATATTCATATAAGAGTGTTCTTTACATATTTTAAGGCCCTTAAGTAAGGCTAGGATTTCTGCATGCAAGGCTGAATATGCTTTTTCCCTCATTATAAATGCTTTTAATACGTTACCTTTCTTATTTCTTATCACACCTCCTCCACCTGCCATTCTCATATCTCTATTAAAACTAACATCTATGTTTAGGGCAATCCTTCTCTGTGGAAGTTTATTCCAACAAACCATTCTTACCTCAGGTATTTTTCTCTAATTGCAAGTAAGCCGCATATTTTCTTTTTGATCTTCCATCCCAATGCTTCTGAGTTTTAAGGGGGACCCTACTGATATCCATGAACATTCTTTTTAATTTCTTCATTATATGATTAGCATTCATTTTAATATTCTCAACCTACGTCTATTCTTGGTTTTCCACATACTCCAAACTGTGATATGTAGAATATAATCCCTTAGCTAGTTACATACTTTATTCTTTGTGTGTCTTATCCTCCATCTCATTAATCTATCCTTGAGATCTTCTAACTTATTGGTTATTTGCGCATCTCTTCCTAGATATTCCCAAATTTCCACCACTATTTTTCCTGTTGAAAATACATGATTTGTGCTTTCTATGCTAGTATAACACATTTGCACATGGAAGCTAATTTAACTCCTTTCATTTGAATATTTGAATTCACCGGAATGACATTCGATAAAAGCGTCCACATAAATACATTAATTTTTGTGGAATCTTTTTCACCTAGGCTCCCTTAAAGACTTGGCTAATTTTTTCTTTTCTTTCTAATATCTTTGCACTTTTAAGTGTGAACCTTCCCTGTGAATTTAGAGTCCATCTCCATTGATTTTTAATTAGACGTGCATTACTCTCAACTAGATTTTTTTGTTTAAGCATCATATTCCAACTTTTAGATGGTTTTTTAGCATTCTTGAATGCTTTTTTCTTAAACCATATCTAGCCTTCATATATCTTTCCCATAGGCTATCATTCTGCATGAGCCTCCACCAGTTCTTACATGCACAGGCTTTGGTCATATCATTTAGCTTGTTTAAACCTAGACTCGCTTCCTCCTTTAAACAACATATGTCTTCCCATTTTTTCCAATGTAGCTTGTTTTTTCCTGATTTGTTACTTGATAAAAAATTAGCCATCTCCTTTTCTAAATTGTTCAAAACCTTCTTCGAAGGCCGCAGGGTCATTAAGATATGTGTAATGGATCCTTGTAAAACATGTTTGATTAATGTGATTCAACCCGCCATACTTAACATAATCTCTTTCCATCCCACTATTTTACCTCTTAACTTATTTATTAAAAAAGTTAAATATTCTTCCTCCAGTCTTCCTTCATTGATAGGACATCTCAAATACATTAATGCTACTTTACTCTGTTCAAAATATGTAATTCTTTTAATTCTTTGGACCATCCTTTCAGGTGCTTTTCTCGAGACCACAAATTGACATTTATTTTTATTAAGCTGGTGACCATTTCTTCCTCTACTATATCAAATAGACTCATCATGTTCTTCAGTGATGTGTTCCCAACATTAGTAAAAATAATTAAATCATCTGCATATGCTAAGAAACTTACAATTGGAGTTGTCTAGGTTGTTTAAAGCTAATAATCTTACCTTCCTTCATTTTTTCTTTAAATTTATTATTATATATATATATATATATATATATATATTAAATAATACAGGGGATAAAGGATCCCCTGTCTAAGTCCTCTGACTGGCTTAAATTCTCTGCCTACTTTCCAATAATTAAAATTTTAACCATGCTAGAAATGCATCTATACATTAGATCATCCAAATTTTGAGAATCATTTTCCTCATTGTATAGCATAAAATTCATTCAACTCTATCAAAGCTTAGACAAATCTAACTTCATAACACATTATGACCCCTAACTTTAGCCCCTAATTCCTTTATCAATTCTATAGTTAAATTAATTTTCCATCATTAATCTATTTTTAATAATCCTGCTTGTTTGGTGATATGATGAGGGAATTACCCTATTAGCCTATTTTGAAAGACTTTAGCAGAATTTTATACACGAGTTCATAAGCTTATAGGTCTATAATCCTCACTTTTTTGCGGGTTATCTTCTTGGGTATCAATACAATAAATGAGCTGGCCCATGCTTTTGTGATTTCTACTCCTTCAAAAACCCAGGTGATTGCAACTATCAAGCCTTTTTTTATTATATTTCAGGTTTTTGATAAAACCCATTATTCCATCTATTTATCTCGCTGCACTATCTTTATTTCCACTAAAGACTGGCTTTTATCTCTTCTTCGCTAGGCACTCTTCCAGATTTATTTTTTCTTCTATTACTCTTTGCCTATTTACTGAATTAAGGAGTCATTCCGTTTTGACTGTAGCCACAAATGACTTTTAAAGTAGTCTTCCAAGACTTTTAAATCTTTCCCTCCTCATCTATCCACTAACAAATATCATTTTTGATTCCTTTTATTTCTTGTCTTTGATTATTTAATTTTGCAACTATATTAAAAAACTGAGTATTTCTATCCCTTCCTTGAGCCACTTTACTTTGGCCCTTTGCTTCCAAAAAATTTCTTTCAAATGTAGCATTAATTTTAATTCTACATTTGCTTTATTTAAATTAACTCTAGAGAGTTCAACCTAATTATCTCATATTCTATTTCTAATATGATGTCTTTTGATTCAACATCATGAATATTCTTGTTATATTCCCAAATCTCTTTCTATTCCACCTACTCAGTTCAAGTTTTAACCTACGTAATTTTATAACTAGGACCTGCATGAGATTCCCAGTTGTTGGCATTTTCCATGAGACTCTTATTGTTTATCAAAATATTTATGCAAACCCCACATGTTCTGATATTTAGAAATTTTATTATTTCTATCTCTAACTTAAATTTTAGAAATGGTCTGAGCAAGTTCTGCTTAAGTCTTTAACACTCGCCCCTCCATAGTAATCCACCCATTGATGTTATAAAGAATGCGGTCAAGTCTAGACCAGATCATTCCTCTATTTTTTTCATTATTACACCATGTGAAGTTAGGCCTCAAATACTCAACCACCATAAGGTTCTTTTTATTAATTGCCTCATTAAATTGGGCTATAACAAACGGGTCAGGCGGCTATCCTCATGTTTTTCTTTAACATTTCTAACCACGTTAAAATCCCCTCCAATGATCCATGGAGTATTCCTATCTTCTATCTCTTTCATTTCATTCCATAGAACTTTCTTTTTTTCTTTCGAGTTGCTAGCATATACCACCGATATAATTGGATCTGAGTTTTTTCTTAGCTTAAAATTAATAATCTGTTCCTCCTATGAAATAATTTCAATATCAATTTTTTTCCATAACAGCCATATCTTGCCATTATTATTGAAAAATGCATTGTCTAGTCCTAATTTATTTTTATACATTTCTAGTGAATCCTTAATAACCAAGGGTTCAGCTATTATTACAATTATGATATTATGAATTTTAATTAGGTTTTTAATTCTATTTATTGATGGAGTATTTCCAACCCTCTTATGTTCCAATATAGACTATTATACATTATTAGGTCTAGCTTGCGCTCTAGTTATGCATCTTGTTTCATAGTACATGTTAAGTATTTTTTTTGTTTCTTGCACTTTTACTTACACTCGATTTAGGCTATTCAATTTTACTTACTAAATTCAATTTGCTTATTTGTAAACTCATCCATTTATTTTTCTACTGCACTTTCTCTATTTTTTAGAATACCCTCCCACACTTTTTGATTTAGCATCTTTGAATCATCTTGTGCCAATGTAGATTCTTAACTCTGCATTCCTTTGTGCATAACCGTGTTGAGCCAAATTTTAGCCTCAGTTCCTTCCTCTGATAGGAGGTCATACTCATCTCCATTGAAGTTTATTATTTCATTTTCTAAATCCAATTACAATGCTGTTTTCATTACCTCTCTCTTACTTTTCATCCCCCATCCCTTCCTCCCTACCCCCTCCATCGCATTAATCCTTTCATCTAGCCATTTTTTTATTTCTAGTATTTTTATACTACCCTCCTCTTTATCTCCATCTTCCTCCCCTGCCCCCATCTCTTCAATTGCTTGCCCTACTACCTTCCTCTCCTCCCCTACTGCCAGTCTCCCCCATGCTTTACATCTGCCCCTCCTCTACCCTCACTTCTTCTACCTAACCTCCTGCCTCTTTTTTACCCAAAATTATCCCTCCATTTTGTTTTGCCTCGCCCTTTTCCCCTTACCTTTACAATGCATTCCGAATCAAAATGACCCAATTTTTTTTACAATTTAAACAATATTAAGGTGTTTTTTTCTTCAATTATATTTTGCCAATATCTGCTAAAATGCCCATTACCCACCCACACTCTATTCAGGATAGGAACAGAAACATCAACCTCTACACACACCCTTGCCACGCTCGGCCTTGTCATAAAGGTCATAGCTTCATCTATTAGCCAAGGCTTACCACACACAGAACAATATGATATAAAAAGTGTTTATAGAATAGGTGAAATGGAGGGTGAGGGAGAGAAAACCAAACCAGGGCTTGCCCAAATTCCTCCTTTAGTGTGAATTTGGGCATCCATTTGAACAGCCTCATAGGATAGCCTGAGATGCTCCACTGCCCGCATAGCCATAATCAAAAGAAGTGCTTGAGTTCAATCATTATGTGTTTCAGATCATACGACGCAATTCTTATCGATTCCTGAAGCTTCAAAGCTTTAAAAATGCATATATGTCTTTGAATCCGGGGTTCCCATGTGAGAATTTGTGAGTAGAGTGAGCTTGAATGGGGTAGTAAGCTTCTCGATATCTACCGTCGGAAAACAAACTATCGGACACCCCATCCTTCACACAAAATACTAGGCTTAGTATAATGAGTTCATTAATAACTAAGGCAAAGGATTTTTTTTATTAAATATCTTAGAGAGATTTTCCATAACTCAAGCTTGAGAGCTTCAAAAAATGGTGTTTCTCTTTCTACGAAAGCAACTTTCTATCTCTAGAATTGAGAGAGAAAAAATTGATTCTCTGTTATTCTCATTCTTCTTTTTTCTAATTCTTATTCTTGTTATTATTCATATTATTCTTATTTTTTGTATTTTTCTTATTCTATTTATTCTTCTTATTCTTCATTTTTTCATATTCTTATTACTCTTCTTATTCTTCTTGTACTTATTATTATTCTTATTCTTATTTTCTTATTCTTCTTAATCTTCTTATTCTTTTTATTATTTTTATTCTCCTTATTCTTATTATTATTATTATTTTTGTTTTTTTCTTTTTTTTCTTTTTTTCTTATTCTTATTATTCTTCATATTATTTTTATTCTTCATATTCTTCTAATTCTTTTTATTCTTCTTAGTCTTCTAATTCTTCTTATTCTTTTTAATCTTCTTATTCTTCTTATTCTTCTTATTCTTCTTATTATTTTTCTTATTTTCTTATTCTTCTTATTTTCTTATTTTTCTTATTCTTCTTTTTCTTCTTTTCTTCTTATTCTCCTAATTCTTCTAATTTTTTATATTCTTTTTATTCTTCTTAATCATCTTATTCTTCTTATTCTTCTTATTCTTTTTATTATTTTTATTATTCTTATTCTTCTTATTATTCTTATTATTCTTATTGTTCTTATTATTCTTATTATTCTTATTCTTATTATTCTTCGTATTCTTCTTATTCTTATTATTCTTCTTATTCTTCTTATCCTTCTTATTCTTCTTATACTACTTATTCTTCTTATACTTCTTATTCTTATTATTGTTCTAAATTTTCTTATTCTTCTTATTCTTCTATTCTTTTTTTTCTTCTTATTCTTCTTAATCTTCATATTCTTCTTATTATTGTATTCTTTTTTTTCTTCTTATTTTTTCTATTCTTCTTATTCTTCTTATTCTTTTTATTCTTTTATTCTTCTTATTCTTATTACTCTCTTATTCTTCTTATACTTCTTATTCTTATTATTCTTATTATTCTTCCTATTCTTCATAATATTCTTATTATTCTTATTATTCTTATTATTCTTATTCTTCTTATTCTTCTTACTCTTCTTATACTTCTTATTCTTCTTATTCTTTTTATTCTTCTTATTCTTCTTATACTTTTTATACTTATTATTTTTCTTATTATTATTATTATTATTCTTTATATTCTTCTAAATCTTTTTTATTCTTCTTATTCTTCTATTCTTTTTTTTTCTTTTTTTTTCATTCTTTTCTTCGTATTCTTCTTAATCTTTTTATTCTTTTTATTCTTCCTATTCTTTTTATTCTTCCTATTCTTTTTAATCTTTTTATTCTTCTTATTCTTCTTATTCTTTTTATTTTTTTCATTCTTATTCTCCTTATTCTTTTTATTCTTCTTATTCTTCTTATTCTTTTTATTCTTTTTCTTATTTTTTTTTATTACTCTTCTTATTCTTCGTATATTTCTTATTCTTATTATTCTTTTTATTCTACCTATTCTTCCTATTGTGACACCCCATTTTCTAGGGGGTCCCATTCATTCCATCACACAATACATTGTGCAATAAATTAAAATTTTCTCAAATGTACAAATACATTTTTTTTTCGTTTTACATTTTATTTGCTCAGTGGAAGAAAGAAAATGCACGACATATTATTTAAGCCACAACTGGCTTTCCTTCATATGTGCGATTCCGTATGTAGATCTGTCATCTGTCCTAGACCTGAACGTGAAAAGGGATCCCACAACAGAGTGAGCAAAGCTCAGTAGGGTAAACTCTTTCAGAGTTACTCTCTATCTAATTGAACGTAATATGTATTGAATATATATTAACATTCATTCAAGTACAATGTTTATATGAATGCAATTATGAATGAAATATTTATATGCTCATATTCTTGAGTCTCATCGACTCCCTCACACATGTTGAAGCCACGTGTGACATATTATATATTTGGATATATATATATATATATATATATTTTATATATTTTTATATATTTTTATATATTTATATATATCTATAGAAATATTTATTTTTTTGAATTATTCCGAAAATTATGGACCTCCTCCGAAAAACATATTGGACATGTATTCGAATAAAATATAATTTTCTTGGATTTATTCAGAGAAATAAGCACCACCATAACTCTGCCTGGACGTTGTCCCAATTTGAGTTCGCTAAATACCATTCATATATAGTTATATATATATATATCATGCACACACCCAGGTATATGGAATATTCCCGTGTGTATAAAATACAATTATGTCATTTCCAATTTAACACATGTTTCAGACACAATTTTAATAATCTACATCCAATGTCTTGTATTAATTTTTACTAAACTAAATACAGAAACTTTTCACCATTTAAATATTTCCAATAAAATTTTTAACAATTCGAATTGAAATATAAAACATTATCATTTCTGGCCATTAAATAGAAAGAAAATCTGATAATAGAAAAATGCTACCTTTTGAAAAATTTCATAGAAACTTTATCAATTTGATATCAATATGAAGATCTCGTCATGTAGAGTAACTTTAGTTCTTGGACTATTTGATTTCGATTCCAAAATAATTCATTACAATTATAAAAAATTTATGAATATTTTTTTTCTGTACTCTCTCCCTTCGGTGCCGAACATTTTTTTTAGTCTTTCTCCCTTTTTCTAGATTCCTAATGTTTTTCTTCTAGATTCCAGAATATTTTTCTTTATTTTTTTTCTAGATTCCTGACGTTTTCCAGATTCCTGACGTTTCCCAGATTAATAAAAGAAAATTAACACCTTGACAGCCGATGGGACCACCCGCGCAAGCACAACAACGTGTGGACGATGTGGCATGGTCTTTCAATTGACAAAAATTTTTTTTTCTAAATATTCTAATAATTAATTAATTAAAATAAAAATATAACAAATTTTGATTTTCTCAAAATTTAACAAAATTTTATACCGTAGCTATATTTTCCAAGATAAATTCAATAACAGAATCCATTTTATCATTATGGCTCTAAATTTTTTAGTTTATCTTCGTGTATTGCAAATTACCATTTTGCCCTTTTCCAAAAAAAAATTATGTTAGTTATTTATTCTTTTTTTTTGGGATTTCACATTCTCTCCTCCTTAAAGAATTTCGTCCCAAAATTCTCACAATTACACCTTTGCACTTAAACATATTCTAAAGTTAAATAATTATTAAATTACTAAAATACATACCTTAATTTTCAAATAAAAAAGGATAAACCACGCTTCGTGTCTTCACGTTCCCATGTTGCTTCTTTTATCCTTGATGCTGCCATATTCTTTTACTAGTCTCACAGTTTTGCGTCGCAAAACTTGATCTCGATTATCAATAATTCGTATTGGCATTTCTTTAAATATTTCATCTGCATCAATAACTAGTTTGCCCCAATCTATTACATGAGTTGGATCAGAAATATATTTTCTAAGCATAGAGATATGAAATATCTCATGGACACCAGATAAATGTGGCGGCAATGCCAATTGATAAGCAAACAAACCCACCTTCTCAACTATTTCGAAAGGCCAAATATTTCTTGGTGATAACTTTCCATGCTTGACAAATCTGATTATTCCCTTTTTTGTATCACTTTCAAGAAAACATGATCTCCCGCATCAAATTCTAGGGGCCATCTTCATTTATCAGCATAACTTTTCTATCAACTTTGTGCTGTAAGAAGATGTCGTCATATCAAACCTACTTTCTCTGTGGTATCTCTAATCACATCTCGACCCGTGATGGATTGATCTCCCACCTCAGCCCAACAAACTGGAGATCAACATGTCCTTCCATACAATGCTTTATATGGTGCCATTTGGATACTTGCTTGATAACTATTGTTATAGGCAAAATCGACCAAAGGCAGATGTTCTTCCCAGCTACCCTTGAAATCTAGCTAACATGCTCGCAACATATCTTCCAAAATTTGTATGGTTCTTTCCGACTAACCATCTGTTTGTGGATGGAAATCAGTGCTCATTATCAACTGTGTTCCCATTGCTTTCTGAAAACTCTTCCAAAAATAAGCCATAAATCGGGGATCTCTATCCGATACAATAGATACTGACACTCCATGCAATCGGACAATTTCTCGTATGTATAAAATGCACAGTTCTTCGCGTGTGAAGGTCATTCACATTGCTAGAAAATGTGTGGACTTTGTCAGCTGGTCCACAATTACCCACATAGCATCATATTTTCGTGATGTCCGTGGCAAGTGAGTCACAAAATTCATCGTGATATGTTCCCATTTCCACTCTACTACCTCCAAAGGATGGAGTAATTCTGTTGGCCTCTGATGCTCCGCCTTTATCTGCTGACACGTGAGGCATCATCAAACAAAATCCCCATTATGTCTCTTCATCCCATACCAGTAATACTAGCGACGAATATCATTATACATTTTTGTGCCACCTAGATGTACTGTAAAATGAGAACAATGAAATTCCTTAAGAATATACTCTCTCATTTCTACTATCTAGGGAACCTCAATCCATCCCCTAAACCAAAGACTACTATTCATATGAATAGCTCAACCTTCATCGCACGTACTAGTCTCTACTTGGTTCTTTATAAATAAAATTTATGCTTATTGTTTCAGCATCTTAATCACCTTATTTAATAGCAAAGGTATAGCTACTAAACTTCCGATAATACCATGATTTCGACTGCTATATTTTAAGCTGAATTATCCCACAGTTTCAAGCATATCCCATTCCCACAAAGCTATACTAGCTAATGCAGCTCATGACTTTTGACTTAGTGTATTGGAAACCACATTTGTCTTACCTGGATGGTAATGCAAAGTACAATTATAATCTTTTAGATACTCCATCCATCGACGTTGTCTCATGTTAAGATCTCATTGTGTAAAGATATATTTTAGACTTTTACGATCTTAATATACCTCAAATTTCTCCCCATACAAATAGTGGTGTCATATTTTTAAAGCAAAGACTATAGCCACAAATTCTATATCATGTGTGAGTAATTTCTCTCATGATTTTTTAACTGTCTTGAACCATAAGCAATCACTCTTCCAAATTACATCAGAACACATCTTGATCCATCTTTCGAGGCATCACACTACACTATATATTTTTACCCCCTATTCAAAATTATCAGAATAGGTGTTGAAGTAAGCCTCCTTTTCAATTCCTAGAATATCTTTTCACATGAATCAGTCCACTCATACTTGACGTCCTTTGTCAATCTAGTCATTGGAGCAGCTAACCGAGAAAAATTCTCAATACATCTTTTGTAATACCCAACAAATCCCAAAAAACTACGTATTTCAAAAACTGACTTTGGCTTTTCCCAACTCATGATAGTCCTAACATTTTCAGGGTCCACTAACACACATGTAGCTGATACTACATGTCCCAAAAATTTTACTTCTAGCAACCAAAAGTCACAATTACCAAACTTGGTATACAACTCATGTTCTCTCAAAGTTTGGAGAACAATATGTAAATGATCTTCATGCTCTCCCTCGGACTGAGAATAAATCAAAATATCATCGATAAAAATCACAACAAAATAATCTAGATATGGCTGAAATATTCTATGCATAAGATCCATGAATACTGGTGGTGCATTCGTTAATCTGAAAGATATTACTGTAAACTCAAAATGCCCATACCGTGTTCTAAATGTTGTCTTAGGGATGTCAGCCTTTCTAACTCATAACTAGTGATATCAAGTACGAAGATCTATTTTGGAAAAGACATATGCGCTTTTTAACTGGTCAAATAAATCATCAATCCTTGGTAATGGATATCGATTCTTTATCGTAACTGCTGTATATGTAATTTGTTTTTTAACTTAATAATCTGTTTTAATATTTTCATGTAAGTGCATGAAAGAAAATATTAAAAGCCCGGGGATGCAGCAGTAGCACAATAACGGAGGTCCCGCTGACCGAATGTTTTAATATTTTTGGAGCAGAGCCTGGCCCGGTCCATGATCCAACCCGCTTCGGTTAAATGAACTGGCTATTTATTTTTTGTATAACATGATTTGTATTTATTTTTCGGGTGGCTGTTTTTTGACCCGGTTGAACTGTTTATCTTCGTTCTCCTCTCTCTCTGCGTGATTTCGCGACTGCCGAATGCTGAATACTGTAAGACGTTATTTCTTGGTTTTAATCTGTAACGCATAAGCATTTTCTGGTGGAGGTAGCTAGTCGTACGGAGCGACTAGCGAACCACGTTATTTTTGTGTTGATTTCTCGTTTTGATTATGTCGTGAATGCTTGTGGATTGGGATATATATATATATATATTGCTTGTTTCTATGTTTTCTGTTGTTTTCTGTTCTTAATCTCACTACCCGTGGAAGCGCGATTGCCCAACAGTAACCCTATTCAACTGTCAATAATCAATGCACAATCGAAGGGTTTTATCCTACTTCTTTGCAAATAAAATCAGAGCACCCCAAGGTGAAGTGCTGGGTCTAATAAAACCCTTGTCCAACAAAGCTTGTATCTGGACTTTGAGTTCTTGTAATTCAATCGGTGCCATCCTATATAGAGTCATAGAATTGGGTGATGTACCAAGATGTAACTAAATACACAAATCCACATTCATGTGTGGGAGTAATTCTAGTAATTCATTAGGAAAAACATCGTCATATTCACAAACTATCCAAGGAAGATTCATATTCAATGTTTCTTCTTCTTCTAGGGTGAGACATGCCAGCCAACCCATAAGTTGTCCATGCCATTTAAAATCATACATAGTAAGGGGTAAAGTATCAAGCTTATCCCCCTGAAATACAACACATATATCATCTGGTGTGTGGATAATAAATCTTTTATGATCACAATCAATAATGATCCGATGTGATGTTAACCAGTCCATGCCGAGAATTACTTCAAAATCTGAATTATCCATGACTCAAAGATTTTCCATGAATATAATCCTTGAGATTTCTAACTCACAATCTTGACATATCTGACAAATTTTCACCTTAGACCCCAAAGGAAAAGTCACATGCAATAACTTGTCCAAATTTTTAACTCTTAATCCCAATTATTTCACACATGATGTAAAAATAAATGAATATGATACATCAAATTCAAATAGAACTCTTGCCCATAAATCAAAAAGTAAGAATATACGTTGTACTACTGACTGATCTATCCTTTCCATATGTGGTGTAATTGCATAAACACACCATTGGGTCCTTAAAGTCTCAGTCTGTGAGCTCTCGACCTCGACCCATGCCTTGGCCTCCCTGATATGTTTGTGAAGTAAAAGATATTGTTGAATACCCCGAGATTGCACCCAATTCCTTGGATCCGTACTAGAAAAAGGAGGAATAAATCGTGTTCGCATATTTCCCACGAATGTCTAGGATTGTGATGTCTCATAATCCTGGAATCCCATAATCATGGAGTAACCACATAATTATTCCCAAAACATGCCAACTTGGTGAATTTAGCATTGTAGTCTAACACAGACATATTTCATTGTCTAAGTTCAGGGAATTCTCGGGCCTTGGCATATCTAACTGAAGTCGTCCATAAATAGTTCTTTGAATTCTTTTCATGTCATTACCTCTATATTCTTCGAGGCATTGATCCAATCCCACCAAATTTGTGACTCACCTTCTACCTGAAATGCTGCTAGCTAGATCTTGATAAAATTGGAAGTGATTTCCATTGCATCCAATATTTTATCAACTTGTCGAAACAAATGATCTGCTGCCATTGGGTCTCCTCCCCCCCATAAATGTTGGAGGATGATGTGCCAGGAATTTTTGAAGGTTACATGATCCTTCTTGACCTCCAGTTGTACTAGTTTGTGCAACCCTTGCAACAGCAACACCCACAACTACTATTAGAGCCTACTAATCAAAGAAGGCTAGGGATTGATCCTCATTTCGTGGACATCCCCAGCATCCTCATTCTCTACTTGTCATCTTTCTATAAGTCAAATAATAATATAAGAATCACATTCATTCCCTATTATTAGTGCACATGCCAACTAATAATAGTCTTTTCATTTTGAAATTATCATTTCATTTTCAGAATCACTAAGTTTATGTGTTCTTTACCCTAGTGTTATTCTTTTTACCTGAGTATTCGATATATCTAAATGTTCCTATCACATTATAAAACTTGTACCGATTTCTGAGTTATAAGTATCCGTATACCTAATCTCTGATACCAAATTGTGACACCTCATTCCCCAGGGGGTGCAATTCATTCCATCACACAATACAATGTGTAATAAAATAAAAATTTCTCAAATATACAATACATTTTTTTTTCATTTTACATTTTATTTGCAAAGTGGAAGAAACAAAACACCCAACATATTATTTAAGCTATAACCAGTTTTCCTTCACATGTGTGATCCCGTATGTGGATCTGTCATCTGTCCTGGACCTGTACCTGAAAAGGGGTCCCACAACGGAGTGAGCAAAACTCAGTAGGGTAAACTCTTTCAGAGTTACTGCCTACCTAAGTGCACGTAAAATATCATGAATATATATCAACACCCATTCAAGTACAATGTTTATATGAATGCAATTATGGATGAAATGTTAATATGCCCATATTCCTAAGACTCATCGATTCCTCACATATGCCGAAGCCAACTGTGACATATTATATATCTAGATATATATATATATATATATATATATATATATATATATATGTATGTATGTATGTATGTATGTATGTATGTATATAGGTATATATATCTATAGAAAAATTTATTTTTTTGGAATTATTCCGAAAAATATGGACCTCCTCCGAAAAACATATTATACATTTATCCGAATAAAATATGATTTTCTTGGATTTAATCCAAGAAATAAGCACTGCCATAACTCTGTGTGGATGTTGTCCCAATTCAAGTTCAGAATCTATAATAAGCATATACCAAATAAAATCACACGCAACTCAGTCTGGACGTTGTCCCAATTCGAGTAGGCTAAATACCATCCACACACACACACACACATATATATCATGTACCCACCCATTTATATAAAATGTTCCCATGCATATGAAATGCAATTATATCATTTCCAATTTAAGCCATGTTTCAGACACAATTTTAAAATCCAAATCCAATTCATCCTATACTAATTTTTACTAAACGAAATACCAAAACATTTCACCAATTAATTATTTCCAATAAAATTTATAACAATTCGAATTGAAATATAAACCATGATCATTTCTTGCCATTAAATAGAAAGGAATTCTGATAAGAGAAAACCTCTACCTTTCGGAATATTTCACAGAAACTTTATAAATTTGATATCAATGTGAAGATCTTATCGTGTAGAGTAACTTTAATTCTTGGATTATTTCATTCTGATTCTAGAAAATCCTTTATGTTTAAAAGAAAATTCACAGATATTTTTTTCTGTACTATCTTTCCCTCCAGTTCTGAACATTTTTTTAGCCTTTCTCCCGTTTTCTAGATTCCTGACATTTTTCTTTTTTTATAATAATTATTATCATTAATTAATAAAAAAAGATTTTTATTTTATATTTCTTTTAGGTTGATATCTAGACAGCCAACAAACTGCCCGCGCAGGCACATCCACGTGCAGACGACGTGGCGTGGTCTTTCGGTTGAGCAAAAATTTTTTTTTTCAAAATATTCTAATAATTATTTATACAATAAAAATATAACAAATTCTGATTTTCTCAGAATTTAACAAAATTTGACACTGTAGCTATATTTTCTAACATGAATTCAATAACAACATCTATTTTATTATTATGGCTCTAAAATATTTAGGTTATTTTCTCTTATTGCAAAATTATCTTATTGTTCTTATTCTTCTTATTCTTCTACTTATTTTTTTATTATTACTCTTATTATTCTTCTCATATTTCTTATTCTTATTATTTTTATTTTTATTCTACCTATTCTTCATAATCTTTTTATTATTCTTATTTTTCTTATTATTATTATTCTTATTATTCTTGATATTCTTCTTATTCTTCTTATTCTTCTTCTTATTCTTCTTATTCTTCTTATTCTTCTTAATTTTTTTTAATTTTCATATACTTCTAATTCTTCTAATTCTTCTAATTCTTTTAATTTTTCATATACTTCTAATTCTTCTAATTCTTTCAATTTTTCTAATTCTTCTAATTCTTTTAATTTTTCTAATTCTTCTAATTCATCTTATCCTACTTTTTCTTCTTATTCTTCTTATTCTTTTTATTTTTCTTATTCTTCTTATTGTTCTTATTCTTCTTATACTTCTTATTCTTATTATCCTTCTTAATCTTTTTATTCTTTTTTTTCTTCTTTTTCTTTTTTTCTATCTTAATCTTCTTATTCTTCATATTATTCTTTTTCTTCATATTCTTCTATTTCTATTTATTCTTATTATTCTTTTTATTCTATTTAATCTTCTTATTCTTTTTATTCTTCTTATTCTCCTTATTCTTTTTATTCTTCTTATTCTCCTTATTCTTATTATTCTTCTTATTTTTATTATTCTTCTTTTTTTTATTCATCTTTTTCTTTTTATTCTTATTATTCTTATTATTCTTCATATTATTCTCATTCTTCATTTTCTTCTAATTATTTTTATTATTTTTATTTATATTATTATTCTTCTTCTTCTTATATTTCTTCTTCTTCTTTTTCTTCTCATTCTTCTAAGTCTTTTTATTCTTCTTATTCTTCTTCTTTTTTTGGAAAGGTTGTTTTATTAATAAAAAAGCCCTCTCTTTTGGTGGTGGAATATCATTTTTACAATCTATAACTACCCTTTTCCCCTTTTGCACCCTTGAATAAAATAAATGAAACAATACACATTATGCTTGAAGTGAATATTCTTGTCCTATCTCTAAGTGCACTACTTCACTTTGAATCTGTGCATTAGACTTCTTTACTTGAAGTATATCTTGGCCTATATATCTTTTATTTCTCTATCCTTATGCTTTTTTGTCCCTTGCAGAATGTTTTAGTGCTTCATAGTTTCTCTGTCTTATGTCCCTACACTTTAAGCAGCCATAACAGAATATATGATGACTCTAAAGCATCCCTTGTCCCTTTTTACACCCTTGAAAAAGAAATAAGCAAAGCATGCATTTGAAAGCCCTAACTGATCTTCTTATAATAGCTTTATTTATCTTCCTGAATTTAATATAATCTAACAGCCTCTTTGCTGTTCTATTCATTTTTCCTAACCTCCTTTGCCTCATGTATGCATTTGACTGTATCCCCTGCACCACAAGCCCATAACCTAATAACATATAAAATAGGTATATATATTTAAATTGCCTCCTCACCGATAGTGTTACTATATTTTGGCAGCATCATTCTCTACCTTATATTTCTTTTGTAGTTCCTGCACCTTAAGCATACAAGATACAAGTACAGTTTCATACACTATTTAATATTGCAGGCCAACTGCATAATTAGAAATTCACATAGTTTTAACTTATTTAAAATCTAAATATCTACTTAGGTAGTGACATTAAGTCACTACCGATTTTTACTTTCCTACCATAGGTCATTTTCATATCCTTTCATCTTAAGCTACGCTTGTAATCCTAAAAACCAAAGAAGAGCAATATATTTTTATAATATCCTCACAAGACCGGAAATACCAAAGATTTTTTTTTTCCAGCTTCTGCTTTTGAATTCTAATATACGGGTATTTTTATTTATCTAATATGATTATGCCTTTATATTTCTATGGTATATCAGCCCCATCAAACTCTTGTAACCCTTTTTTCAAGCCTTCTTTAGCTATGTTGTCTGCTAAAACATTAGCTTCCATATATATATGCATAACTTCCCCTTTTATGTAAGTAAAAAGACTCTTGATTGACTCTATCTGTTCATGATACTGCCAAATTTCTATCTTATTCATGACCAGATTCACTAGTATACTAGAATCTACCTGTACTCGTATGTTAATATAAGAGTTTTCTTTGCATATTTTAAGGCCTTTATCTAAGGCTAAAATTTTTACAAGCAAGACTGAGGATGCTTTTTATTTCATTGTAAATGCTTTTAGAATGCTACCCTGCTCATTTCTTATCACACCTCCTCCCCCTGCCATTTTCATATCTCTATTAAAACTACCATCTATGTTTAGGGCAAGCCTTCCCCGTGGAGATTTTTTCCAACACACTATTCTAACCTCATGAATTTTTTTCTTTAATTGCATGTAATCTTCATATCCTTTTTTTTCATCATCCATTTCCATGTTTCTAAGTTTTAATGGGAATCCTACTAATATCCATGAACAATCTTTTTAATTTCTTCTATTATATGATTAGCATTCATTTTAATATTTTCGAACCTACTTCTATTCATGGCTTTCCACAGATTCCAGATTGTAATGTGCGTGATGTAATTCCTCAGCCAGTTACAGACTTTATTCTTTGTGTGACTTATCCTCCATCTCATTAATCTTTCCTTGATATCTTCTAGCTTATTGCTTACTTGTGCATCTCTCCTAGATATTCCCAGATTTCCACAGCTATCTTTCTTATTAAAAATATATGATTTGTGCTTTCTATGCTAGTGTAACAACATTCACATCTAGAAGTTAATTTAATCTCTTTCAACTGAATATTCGAGTCCACTAGAATAACTTTCGATAAGAGCTTCCACATAAATGCATTAATTTTTTGAAGGATCTTTTTCACCCAGGCTCCCTTAAAACTTCTTGACTAATTTTTTCTTTTCTTACAAATATTTTTGTGCTTTTATGTGTGAACCTCCCTGTGGATGTAGAGTCCATCTCCATTCATTATTGATTAGGCGTGAATTACTTTAAACTAATTCTTTTATTTAAGCATCATGTTCAACTTCTAGATGCTTTTTTAGCATTCTTACATGTTTTATTTCCTGACCCATATCTAGCTTTCATATAACTAGCCCACAGGCTATCATTCTACTTGAGCCTTCACCAGTTCTTACATGCCTAGGTTTTGGCTATATCATTTAATTTATTCAAGCCTAGACCCACTTCCTCCTTTAAACAGCATATATCTTCCCATTTTTTCCAATGTAGCTTATTTTTCCTGATTCTTTACCCCATAGAAAGTTAGTCATTTCCTTTTCTAAGTTATTCAAGATCTTCTTTGGTAGCTGTAAGGACATTAATATGTGTGCTATAGTTCCTTGTAGGACATGTTTACCTAATTTGATCTGTCCCACCATACTTAACATATTCTCCTTCCATCCCACTATTTTACCTCTTAATTTATTCATTAAAAATGTTAGATATTCTTCTTTCAGTCTACCCTCGTATATAGGACAACCCAAGTACATTAATGCCTCTTTACTCTGCTCATAGCCTATAATTTTTTCTCTTTGAATTGTCCTTTCAGGTGTTTTCCATGAAACCACAAATTGACATTTATTTTTATTAAGTTGTTGTCTCGTTTCTACCACTACTGTGTCAAATAGCTTCATCATATTCTTCAGTGATTTGCTCTCAACATTTGTAAAAACAATTAAAACATCCAAATAGGCTAGGAAGCTTACATTCAGAGTATATCTAGGTTGTTTAAGGCTAGTAATATGCCCTCCATTTTTTCTTTTAAACTTGCTATTAAGAATTATATATATATATATATATATATAAATAATAATGGAGATAAAGTATCCCCCTGTCTAAGTCCACTAACTGGCTTAAATTCCACATGCCTCCCATTAATTAGAATTTTAACCCATACGATAGAGATGCATATATACATTAAATCTATATAGAATTCCAAAAATCTCATTTTCCTCATCATGTAACATAAAATGCCTCATTCCACTCTGTCAAATACTTTAGAAAATGTAATTTCATAACCACATTATGCCCCTAACTTTGACCACTATTTATTTTATCAATTCTACAGTAAAATTAATGTTTTCCATCATTAATCTATTTTTAATGAATCCTACTTGTTCTATCGAAATAATGAAGAGAATTACCCTATTTAGTCTATTCTGGAGGACTTTTGTTAAAAATTTATACACTGAATTATATATACTTATAGGTCTATAATCTTCACTTTGTTGCGGATTATCTTTCTTGGGTATAGTACAATATATGAGCTGACCCATGATTTTATGATTTTTGCTCATGCAAAAACCCAAGCAATTGTGGCAGTCAGCTCTTTATTTATTATATTATAGGTTTGCGTAGAAACCATTATTCCATCAGTCTGGACCCACTACATTGTCTTTATTTCAACTAAAGACTATATATTTTATCTTCTCCTCTCTAGGGCACTCTTCTAGTAGTTTATTTTGTTCTTCAGTTACTCTTTTGTCTATTTTTCGATTTAAGGAGTCATCCCTTTGGTGGCAGTGACCATATCGATGTCTTTTAAAATAATCTACAAAACATTTTTAAGGTCTCCTTCCTCATCTATCCACTTGCCAATATCATTTTTGATACCATTTATTTCTTTCTTTGATTTCTTAATTTCGTAACTACTTTGAAAAACTTAGTGTTTCTATCCTTTTCCTTAAGCCACTTTACTTTGGCTCTGTATTTCTAAAAAAATTTCTTCCATATGCAGCAATAATTTTAATTCCATATTTGCTTTATTTAATTTAATTCTACAAGGTTCATCCTGTTTATTTTCATGCTCTATTTCTAATTTACTCACTTTAGATTTGGTATCCTGAATATTCTTGTTTATATTCTCAAATCATTCTCTATTCCACCTACTAAATTCAAATATTAATCTACGTAATTTTATAGCTAGAACATGGATGGGATTCCTATTTGTTGGCTCTTGCCATGAGTTTATTACTATTCCATCAAACTCTTTATTATTCTTCTTATTCTTATTATTCTTCTTATTCTTATTATTCTTCTTATTCTTCGTATTCTTCTTATTCTTCTTATTCTTCGTATTCTTCTTATTCTTTTTATTCTTCTTATTCTTCTATTTTTCTGATTCTTCTTATTCTTCTTATTGTTTTTTTTCTTGTTATTATTGTTATTCTTATTATTCTTTTTATTTTTTATTCTTCTAATTTTTTTTTATTCTTCTAATTTTTTTTTTTTATTCATCTTATTCATCTTATTCTTTTTATTCATCTTATTCTTCAAATTCTACATATTTTTATTATTTTTCTAAATTTATTATTATTATTCTTCATATTCTTCATATTCTTATTATTCTTCATATTCTTCATATTCTTATTATTCTTCTTATTTTTATTATTCTTCTTATTATTATTATATTCTTTTTATTCTTTATTCTTATTCTTCTTATTCTTTATTCTCTTATTCTTCTTATTATTCATTCTTATTATTCTTATTCTTCTTATTATTCTTATTCTTCTTATTTCTTATTCATCTTATGTTTATTTTCTTTTTATCCTACTTATCCTTCATATCCTTCTTATCCATTTTAATCTTCTTATCCTTCTAATCATTCTTATCCTTTTTCCTTCTTAACCTTATCCTCTAATCCTTCTTATCCTTCTTTTCCTTCTTAACCTTCTTATCCTTCTAATCCTTCTTATCCTTCTTAACCTTCTTATCCTTTCTATCTTTCTTATCTTTTTATTCCTTATGTTACATCTTATCATTTTTATCATTTTTATTCTTCTTAATCTTTTATTTTATTCTCTTTATTCTATTTATTCCTCTTATTTATATTATTCTTTTTATTCTTCTTATATTTATTATACTTTTATTATTCTTATACTTCATTTTCTTTTTATTATATTTTTTATTCTTTTTCTTATTATTATTCTTTTTTTTCTTATTCTTCATATTCTACATATTATACATATTCTTTTTATTCTTCTTATTCTTTTATTCTTCTTATCCTTCTTATCCTTCATATCCTTCTTATTATTCCTATCCTTCTTATCTATCTTATATTTCTTATATGTGGTATTCTTCTTATCCTTCTTATCCTTTTTATCCTTCTTATCCTTCTTATACTACTTTTCCTTCTTATCTTTCTTATTTTTCTTATTCTAGTTATTCTTTGTATACTTCTTATTCTTCTTATTCTTCATATTCTACTACTTCTTTTTATTCTTCTTGTTATTTTTATTTTTATTTTTATTTTTATTTTTCTTCTTATTTTACTTAGAATTTATATTTTTTTATTCTTATTCTTATTATTCTTATTATTATTAATATTCTTTTTTTGTGTCCTTTTACTTCTTATTTTTCTTATTCTTATTTTTTATTATTTTTATTCTTAAAATTATTCTACTTATGTTTAATATTCTTTTCTATTCTAGTTACTTTTCTTATTATTTTTATTCTTATTCTTCTTCTTATTTTTTTTATTCTTCATATTGTTCTTATTCTACTTATTATTTTTAATATTCTTATTCTTCTTATTCTTTTTATTCTTTTTATTCTTTATATTCATCATATTCTTTTTAATCTTTTTATTCTTCTTATTCATCTTGTTCTTTTTATTCATCATTTATTCTTCTTATTCTTCTTATCTTTATTCTTATTATTCTTCTTCATTATTCTTCTTATCCTTCTTATTCATCTTATTCTAATTATACTTCTAATCTTCTTATCCTTCTTATCCTACTTATCCTTGTTATCCTTATTATTCTTCTTATCTATTTTATCCTTCTTATTCTACTTATCCTTCTTATCCTTGTTATTATTCTTTTTCTTTTTATTCTTCTTATTCCTCTAATTTTACTTATTCTTCTTAATTTTTTTATTTTTTATACATCTTATTCTACTATACTTCTTAATCTTTTATTATACATATTCTTCTTATTCTTCTAATTCTTCTTATTTTTCTTATTCTTCTTAATCTACATATTATTCATTTTCTTTATATCATTCTTATTCTTCTTATTCTTTTATTCTTCTTAATCTTCTTATTCCTGTTATTTTTTTCATTTTTATTATTTCTTCTATTCTAACTATTCTTTTTATTCTTATTATTATTTTTATTCTCATTTTTCTTCTGATTTTTCATATTCTTCTTATTCTCTTATTTTTCTTATGCATATTATTCTATTTATTTTTATTATTCTTTTTATTCTTGGTATTTTTCATATTCTTCTTATTCTTCTTATTCATATTATTCTTATTCTTTTTATTTTTATTATTCTTATTATTCTTATTATTCATTTTATTACTTTTCTTCTTCTTACTCTACTTATTATTCTAATTCTTATTATTATTCTTAGTCATCTTATTCATCATTTTATTATTATTCTACATATTTTTTATTCTTTTTATTCTTCTTACTTATTTTGTATACTTATGAATCTACTTATTATTCATATTCTATTTATTATATTTATTCTTCTTATTCTTCTTGTACTTATTATTCTTTTTATTCTTATTATTCTTATTTTAATTTTTGTTATTATGGTTCAACCATCTTTGTTCTTGAGAAAAAATGCTCTCAACTTCTAGAAAGAGAAAATCCAAATTCTAGAGAGAGAAAACCTCCATCTTGGGCAAAAATAGCCAATCTTGAGCTCAAAATGGGGCAAGAGGATTTCCTAACTCATAGGAAGTCATTTGCCTCAATACTAAAAGGGCCCGTGCTCATATCCCCTCTATTCGGGAACAAACAGGAACTACCGGCGGTATTTTTCTCTCCTTCTGAACTCACGAAAATGGCAGAACCATTTGAGTTGACCTTGGTTGGTAAGTTCTCTCATGGTAGACGAGCTCCAAAGACATTCGGGATTTCCTAACCTCACTAAGGCTCAAAGGGGCAGCAAAAATAGGAACTTCGACTCCAAACATGTTTTCCTACAACTCACGGAGGAGGATGATTACTAGAATATGGATGCGAGGTATGTGGTTTATCAATGGCTTTCCTATGCGTATGCTAAAATGGACGAATGAATTCACCCCGTAGGAAGAGTCGCCTATTACACCGGTTTGCTTTCTACTACCTAATCGCCCTCTAATTCTATAACAAAGCTGCTCTCTTCTCAATTGCCTCGTGTGTGGGTAAACCGATGAAGATGGACGAGGCTACTGCCTCGATATCAAGACCTCATAGTGCTCACGTATGCATTGAAACGTATTTGCTATCGATGCTCCCACACAAACTGTGGATAGGAAGTGATGTCAACACAGGGTTTTGGCAAACCATTATTACCGAATACCTTCCAACATATTGTATGACATGTAAAAGAATGGGGCATGGTGAAGAAGACTGTAGGATGGGCTCGGACAGCAAAGAGTATGGCAATGAAAGGGGAGGAAGGGGAAGAATACAGAAATGGAGGAGGAAGGGAAGCCCAAGTATAGGACCTCCTTTACTCTCTAATGATATCCCGAATGAAGTACCTCCAAGGAGTGATGCTAGAAGCTCAGGCGGGGGGAGAGGTTTTGACTCGGAAAGGAGTAGTGAGGGAGAAGGCAAAGCCGAGGAGGAAGTGAAGACATGGAAGGAGGAGAGAAGCCCCCGACTAAGGAGGTTTGCATACTTGGTGAAGAATTAGGAACATTATTCCAGCAGGATTGGGTCTTTCCTAATTCTAATAAGAGGCGGGCTAGGAAGGTTAGGAGCAAGAGGAGTGTGAGAGCAAAGAAGAAGACTTAAGCTGGATTGATACAGATGTGCTGGATTTTTCAGAAGAAGAATTTGAGGTAAAAAGCTGTGATTTCCCAACTCAAAGCAAGGCTATGGAAAGGCTGGAAATAAACAATCCTAAAGATGATCTGGTAATGGCCATAAAAAGATGGGATTCCTGTACAAGAGAAGAGGCTATGGAGGAGATTAAAACAATGGCTTTACAGCTTGGAAAAAGTTTAAAGGATAAGAGGATTGAACCGGTTTGTGCAATTAGCGCCATAAGACCCCCGAGGAACATGAAGAAATGCATTAATATGGAACATGAATCAAAGCGTTGGACGAGAGCACAGACTAAATCAGCAGGTCATGATAGATATATATATTTGAATATAAGAGGGGTGGCCAACACATCCACCCTAAACAGAATAAAAAAGCTTATTAAAATTTATAAACTAAAGACTGTAATTATAACCGAACCAATGGTAGATAAGAATAAATTAGATCAATATAAAAAATTGATGGGGTTTGTTAATGCAATAGCGAATTTGAATGGGAAAATTTGGGTCATGTGGGATAGGATGATAGAAATCATAATATTAAAGGATGCAGATCAAGTAATAGATTTCAAAGTTATCAGTTATACAGAATTTTTAATGTCGGCAGTTTATGCGAAAAACTCCAAGGAAGGGAGGAAAATGTTATGGCATGACATGGAGGAAATAGTGGTGAAGGATCTTCCTTGGGTTATTGGTGGAGACTTCAATGTAATAAGAAGTCCTAGTTAGAAAAAAGGAGGAAGACATCCGGATGCAGAGGCGATGTCACATTTTAATGAGGCGATTGCTAATGTAAATCTTATTGAAGTTGATTTCTTAGGGGCAAGATATACATGGTGCAATAACTGGAAGAAGCGGGGAGCGATCTGGGCAAGACTAGACAGGTTTTTGTTCAATGTGAAATGGGTAGATTTACATGGATCTACAACTATTAACCATTTAAATAGAACTTGTTCTGATCATAGTCCTATACTATTGACTTACAGAATAATATAAGCACATAAAAATGTTTAAATTTCAGAATATGTGGGGTTTGCACAATAATTTTGAAGAAGTAGTAAGGAAATCATGGATGGAAAAGGCTACAGGGAACCCACTACAAGTTTTAGCGACAAAAATGCATAGGTTAAGAACTAGTTTAATTACATGGAATAAAGAAGTATTTGAGAATATCAATAGAAATATAAAGAAGGGGAAAGGGTGGAGAAGAGTGAAATAGAATATGAGAGAGATCAAAATGAGAAGAGACAAGTAGAATTAAGTCGAGCAGAGGCAGAATTGAGACTTAGTATAAACATGGAAGAGGTTTTCTGGAAACAAAGAGCTAGAATTAAGTGGCTTAAGGAGGGAGATAATAATACTAGATTCTTTCACACTATGGCAAAAATCAAATCCCAAAAACAAAAAATTAAAGCTATAAAAAATTTAAAGGGTAAATGGGTTGAAAAGAAGAGAGGTAAAAACACAATTAGAAGAATATTTAAAATTACACTTGTGCGAAAATGTGAGGAGAGAAGGAAACAGCTTGCTACAGAAATAAAACATCAAGTCACGAATGAAGATAATAAGAAGCTGGCTGAATTTCCAGATGAGGAGGAGGTGAAGGTTGTTGTATTTAGTATGAATAAAGATAGTGCGGCTGGTCCAGATGGCTGGAACAATGCATTTTTTTCAAATTTGCTGGCATATTATCAAAATAGATCTGATACAGGCTATAAACTGGATATATGCAGGAGCAGAAATTACAAAATCGTGGGCAAGTTGTTTATTGTGCTTATTCCTAAAGTTGAAAATCCACAAAAATGCGAAGATTTTGCCAATTAGTCTGTGTAACTCAATATATAAAATCTTAACAAAGTTGTTATAAAATAGGCTAAGTGATATATTTCCTAACATAATTTCACAATAACAATCGAGTTTTGTTAAAAATAGATTGATAATGAAAAATATTAGCCTGGCATCAGAAATGATGAGAGAGATTGGAGTCAAAGTAAGATGTCATAATTTGGTCTTAAAACTTGACCTGTCAAAAGCATTTGACAGGGTAGAATGGTCAATCTTATGCTATATAATGCGTAAGATGGGCTTTTTAGATTTTGGATAGATTTGATATATAGATGTATATCAAGCTTGTGGGTTAGAATCATAATAAATGGGAGGATATGGGAGGAGTTTAAGCCTGTAAGAGGGCTAAGGCAAGGAGATCCACTATCACCCTATTTATTCAATATCTACATGGAATCATTGCTGAT
>JAREIK010002735.1:0-27168 GCA_029783825.1 Sapria himalayana
TAGATTGATGAATAGATTGATGGATAGATTTATAGATAAATTGATCGATAGATAAAATGATAGATAAATAAATAGATAGATAGATTGATTGATTGATAGATATATAAAAAGATATATAGTCAAATAGATAAAAAGATAGAAACACTCATAGATAGATAGATAGATAAATAGATAGATTGATAGATTGATAGATATAAAGATTGATATATAGTTAGATAGTTAATTATATAGAAAGATAGGAAGATTGATACACAGAAAAATATATAGATGGATATATAGTTAGCAAATTTTTAGATATATAGAAAGACATAGAAAGACAGATAAATAGACAGATATATTGATATATAGATAGACAGATAGACAGACCGATAGATAGATAAAAAGATAGATAAATAGACAAACAAATAGATAGACAGAGATATAGACATATGGATAGAAAGATAGACAAAAAGATAGATAGATAGATAGATAGACAGATAGACAGATAGATAGATACATAGATTGATAGATAGATAGTCAGATAGATAAATAGATAGATAGATAGATAGATAGATAAACAGATAGATAAATAGATATATAAAAATATTGCTATATAACAAATAGTTAGATAGATAAAGAGAAAGATAGATAGATAGATAGATAGATATTTATATAGAAAGATAGATAGATAGACAGATAGTTCACACATAGACACACAAATAAATAGATAAATAGATGAATAAATAGATAGATAGAGATAAAGGCATATTGATAGAAAGATAGATAGACAGATAGATGGATAGATAGATAGATAGGTAGACAAATAGGCATATAGACAAATTGATAGAAAGATAGATAGATATACAAATAGATATATAAACATACAAATTGATAAAAACAAAGAAAAATTGATAGATAACTAGATAGGCAGATAGAGAGATAGAGAGAAAGAGAGTTAGAGAGATAGTTAAAGAAAAAGATAAATATGTTAATAAACATGCATATAGATAGAAAGATACATAGACATATATAAATATTCAAATAGATAAATAGATATATAGATACATAAATAGATGGAGGATAAATATATAGGTAATTAGATACAAAGATATATAGACTGAAAGATAGATAAACAAATAGACAAATAGGCAAAAAGAAAAAATTATAGATAGCCAAACAGATTGATTGATTGATTGATAGATTGATAGATAGTCACATAGATAGATAGGTAGATAGAAAAATAGGCAAATAGACATATATATAGCTTGAATGTTATATAATTAGATAGGTAGGTATAAAGACAAACATGATGATAGATAAATAAACATATAGACAAAATGAAATATAGATATATAGAGATATAGACCAATATATAGATGGATAGATAGAAGAATAGGAAAATAGATAGGTAGCGATATAGATGAATACAATTATAAATAAATAGATAGAGAAATAGATAGTTTGATATATATATAGAAAGATAGACATATAGATAAAGTGGCAGATTGACATATTGATAGATACATAGATAGATAGAAAGATAGCTAGATAGATAGATATAAAGATATATAGACATAAAAAATATAGGTAGATTTACAAATAGATAGATAGTTAGATAGATAGAAGATAGACAAATATATTTATAGACAAAAAGGCAAAAAGCTAGATACACATTTAGATAGATAGATATACATATAGTCAGATAGACTGATAGAGAGAGACATAAAAATAGATACACATAAAGGTAGATAGACAGACAAACAGATAGATAGATAGATATACAAATAAAAAGTTAACATATTGATAAAGAGATAGATAGACACATTAACATATATAGATAGATAGATTAACAAATAGACAAATATACAAATTAATAGATACACATATATTTAGATATATAGAAAGATATATAAATAGATAGATATTTAAAAAAATTGACAGATTGACAGATAAATAGATTGAAGATACACAAATAGACATATAAATAGATAAGTATATTGACATATAGATAGATAAATAGATATATGATAGACATATATAATAGATAGGCAAATAGATAGATAGATAGACAAATATATAAATATATTGATTCAATGATAGATAGATAGACATATTGATAGATAGACATATAGACAAATAGATAGATATACAAATTGATATATAGAAAAATAAAGAGATAGAAATATAGACATAAAGATAGATAGATTGATAGAAATATTGACAGAATGACATATAAATAGATAAATGATAGACAAATAGATAGATACATACATAGAGAAACATATAGATAGATAGATAAATATTGATATATATATTGAATAAATAGACAAATATATAGATTGATTAACTGATGGATAAAAATACAAATAGGCAATTAGAAAAATAGTCAGATAGACAAATAGATAGATTGATTGAAAGATAGACCAATAAATAAACAGACAGACAGATAGATAGATATAAAGACATATAGACAAATAGATAGATAGATAGATATATATAGATAGATAGATAGATAAAAAGAGAGATAGATATATATACAGATAGACAAAGAAATAGATACAATGATAGATTGATAAATAGATAAATAAATAGATATAGTGATAGAGAGATAAATAAATAGAAAGATAGAAAGATAGAAAGAAATAAAGATAGATAGATAGATAAACTAATTGATAGATTAATAGATACATAAATAGATAGATAAATATATAGATAGATAAAAAGACATGAAAATAGAAAGATATATGGATATACAAGTAAATAGATATATAGATTGATAGATAGAAAAATAAACATACAAATAGATATATAAAATAATCATATAAATAGATAGATAGATAGACATATAGAAAGAAAGAAAAGAAAGATAGATAGATAGATAGATAGATAGATAGATAGTTAAATAAATAGATAGATAGATAGATAGACAGAAAGAAGATAGATAATAGATAGATAACTAGATAGATTGATTTATTGATTGGAGTATAGACAAATAGAAAGATAAACATATAGAAAAGTTGACAAATAGACAAAAAGAAAGAAAGAAAGAAAGAAAGAAAGAAAGATAGATAGATATTTAAATATTCAAATAGATATAAAGATAAATAGATAGACAAATAGATAGGTCAATAGATAGTTAGATAGATAGATAGATAAATAGACATATATATAGATAGACAAATAGATAGATAGTCAAATAGACAAATAGACCAATAGATAGATAGACAGATATATAGATAAATCGATAGATAGATAGTTAGACAAATATACAAATAGATAAATAGAAAGAAAAACAAATAGATAGATAGAAAGATTGACAAATAGATAGATAGATCAATAAACAAATAGATAGTCAGATTGATTGATTAATTGATAGACAAAAAGCTAGATAGATATATAGATAGATTGATAGATAGATTGAAAGATAGACACATAGATAGATAGACAGATAGACAGAAAATCATTTAGATAGAAAGATAATAAAATTATAGATAGATAAAAAGATATGTATTTAGCCAGATTGGCAAATAAACATATAGAAAGATAGAAATATAGATAGACATTTACATAGATAGAAGGATAGAAAGATAGACCATTAGTCTGATGGATAGAAATATAAATAGATATAAAGATAGACATATAGATAGATAGACATATATATAGATAGAAAGATAGATAGATAGATAGACCATTAGACAAATGGATAGAAAGAAAAATAGATAGATAAATAGATAGATTTAAAAATAGATAAGTAGAGAGATAAAAAGATAAGATAAATAGATAGAAAAATAGACAGATAGACATATAGACATAGATAGATAGATAGGTAGATATAAAGATATATAGATAATCACATAAATAGATAAATAAACAGACATAATTACATGTATACATATAGAAAGATAGATAGTTATACAAATAATCTTATAGACAAATAGATCTATGATAGAAAGAGAGATATATACAAATAGATATATAATTAGATAGATAGAGATAAATATTATCACATAGACAGACAGATAGATAAATAGATAGATTGATTGATAGTTAGTTAGTTAGTTAAAAAGAATAAATATAAAGAGATATAAAGATAGACAAATAGAGAAATAGACATATATACAAATAGATAGATAGATAAATAATAGATAGATAGATTGTAGATAGTTACACAAATAGCAATAATTGATAGATAGAAATATAGATAGATAGATAGATAGTCAGATAGTTAGATAAACAGATAGAAAGATTTAAAAATAGATAGATAGAGATATAAAATGATAAGATAGATATATAGACAAATAGATAGATAGACATATAGACACATGGATAGATAGATAGATAGGTATATAGATAATCACATAAATTGATAGATAAATAAACATATTTACAGGTTGACATGTAGAAAGATAGATAGTTATACAAATAAACATATAAACAAATATATCTAAGATAGAGAGAGATAGATATAAATATAGATATATAGATAGATAAAAAAATATAAAGATAGAAATATAGACATACAGACAGATAGATAGATAGTTAAATAGAATAAATATAGAGAGATATAGAGATAGACAAATAGATAGATAGACTGATAGACATATAGAAAAATAGGTAGAAGATAGAAATATAGATAGACATATAGATAGATACAAAGATAGACAAATAGTCATATAGATTGATAGATATATATTTTGAGAGATAAACAAATAGATAGATAGAGACATAAATAGATATACAGATATATATATATATATAGTTGATTGATTGATAGAAAAAAGAGTAATAGATAGATATATAGATATATAGACTATTAGATAGATAGATAGTTAAATACAAAAAATAAATAAAGATATAGAGATAGACAAATAGATAGATATACTGATAGACATATAGAAAGAAAGGTAGAAGATAGAAATATAGATAGACATATAGACAGATACAAAGATAGACAAATAGTCATATAGATAGATAGATATATAGATTTAGAGATAGAAAATAGATAGCTAGAGACATGAATAGATATACATATATATATATATATATATATATATATATATAGACAGATTGATTGATTGATAGAAAAAAGAGTAATAGCTAGATATATAGATAGATAGACTATTAAATTGATAGATAGATAGATAGACAAATATACAAATTGAAAGATAAACAGATAGATAGATAGATAGATAGATAGACAGATAGAAAAATAGACAAATAAATAGACAAATAGATAGACAAATGGACAATAGATATTTAGACAGATAAATAGATATATAGATAGAATGTTTGACAGATAGAAAGATAATGAGATAGATAGAAAGACAGATTGACATATAAAAAGATTGACACATAGGCACATAGAAATATAAACAGATAGAAAGATTGAAAAATGGACAGAATGACAAATAGATAGGTAGATAGATAGATAGATAGATAGAAAATTGATCAGATAGAAATATAGGCAAATAATCAAATAGATAAATAGATATAAACACATAGAGATAGAAAGATAAATAGATGGATAGATCGACAAATTTATAAATATATAGATAGACAAATAGATAAAGAGATAAACACATAGATAGATATATAGATAGATAGATAAATAGAAATATGGATTGACATATAGATAAATAAATAGATAGATATATAACTAGATAGGTAGATAGAAAGATAAATAGATAAACAAATACACAAATAAATAAATAGATAGATAGATAGATCAGTATATAGATAGATCAATATATAGATATATAGATTGACATATTGACTTGTAGATTGATAGATAGAAAGATAATTAATCAGTTAAAGGGATAGGCATATCAAATATAGAGAGAGATAAATCGACAAATAGATAGATAAGTAGATAGATAGAGAATTATATAGATAGATAGACTAAGAAATAGATAGATAGAATAATAGATATATAGATAGATAGATAAATAGATTGATAGACAAATAGACAATTAGACAGATTAATAGAAAGACATATAGACAAATTAATATATAGAAAGAAAGAATGATAGATAGATAGATATATAATTGAAAAATAAATTGATTGACTAATAAACTGATAGATAAATAGAATGATATATAAACATATATGCAAATAGACATATAGTTAGATATATATATAGATGAATAGATGGAAAGACATATAGATAGATAGAATGATAGATAGAAAGATAGATAGATAGACATACAAATAGATAGTTATATAGATAGAAAGAAAAATAAAGATATAGTCAGATAATTAAAAATAAAGATATATAGATAGATAGATTAATACACCTCTAAATAAATAGATAGACCGAAAGACATATAAATATATAAATAGATAAGTAGATAGATAGATAGATAGACAATTAGAGAGATAGGCTAATAGAAAGAAAGATAGATAGATATATAGACATATTGATAGGTTGACACTTAGTTTGATAGATAGATAGATAGATAGATTAATAGATAGATAAATAGATAGATAGATCAATAGACACATATATAGTTAGACAAATAAACAAATAGACAAATAGATAAATAGATAGATATAGAGATAGAAAGATAGATAGATAATTAGAGAGATAGACATAATATAGACATATAGGTAGAAATACATAAAGATATGTAAATAGATTAATTGATAGAAAGATCGAAAGATAGAAAGACCGATAGACAGACAAATACATAGATAGATAAAATAATAGATAAAAAGATAGATAGAAAGTTAAAAAGATTGATAGACAGATAGATAGATAGAAAGATAGAAAATTAAATAGATATATATGTATATATATATATGAATAGATAGATAGTCAGATAGATAGATAAATAGATAGATATAGAGCTTTAGAGAGATAGATTGTAAAATAGACTAATAGAATGATAGACTAATAGAAAGATAGATAGGAAGATAGATAGATAAATAGATAGATAGATAGATATACAGATAGATATATAGATAGACACTTAAAAAGATAGAAAGATAGAAAAATAAACACATAGATACATAGATAGATAAATAGATAACCATATAGATAAATTGACAAATAAACAGATAAATAAATAGACAACTAGATATATATATATATAGACATATAGATAGATAAATATATTGACATATAAATAAAAAGATAGATAGACAAATATGAAGATAGATAGATAGATAGATAGATAAATAGACTTATAGATAGAAAGATAGATAGAAAAATAGATAATTAGATAGATATATAAATAGATAGATAGATAAATAAATATAAAGACAGATAAATAGAAAGACACTCATACAGGTAGATTGATAGATATATAGACATATAGATAGATATATAAATAGATAGTTAAATAGACATATTGATTGATAGATAGATAAATAGATATAACATTAAGTAGATAAAGAGATAAATATATTGATAGATACTTAGAAGGTTATAAGTATTGAAAGAAAGAAAGATAGATAAATAGACTTATAGATAGAAAGTTAGATAGACAAATAGATAATTAGATAGATATATAAATAGATAGATAGATAAATATAAAGACAGATAAATAGAGAGACACTCAGACAGGTAGATTAATAGATATATAGACAAATAGATAGATATATAATAGATAGTTAAATAGACATATTGATTGACAGATAGATAAACAGATATACCATTAAGTAGATAGAGAGAAATATATTGATAGATACTTAGAAGGTTATAAGTATTGAAAGATAGATAGATAGCCAAATAAATAGATAGAAAGATAGACAAGTGGAGAGTTAGACAAATAAATAGATAAATATATAGATAGAAAGATAGATAGAAAAATAGAAAGATGAACAATTAGCTGTATATGTAGATTGATAGATAAACAGATTTAAACATAGAAATATAGAGATATAGGAAGGTTGATTGACAAAAAGATAGATAAATAGCTAAATAGAAAGGTAGATAGTCATACTAATAAGTAGATAGATATATAGATATATAGATAAATAGATAGAAACATATAATGATTACGAGATAGAAACATAGATAGATACATATATAGCTAAATAGATAGACATAGAAAAATAGAAATATAGAAAGATAGACAGAAAAAAAGATAGATAGATACATAGATTAATAAATAAATAAATAGATAGATATAGATAAAGATAGATAGTTTGAAACATATATAGATAGATATAGAGATAGATAGACAAAGAGAGATAGATAGATAGACATATAGAGACATAGACAAATAGATATATAAACTGATAGTCAATTAGACTGATTGACAAAAATGAAAATAGATAGATAAACAAATAGGCAGATAGATAGATAGATAGATTAACAAATAAATAGATATATAGATAAATTTACACATAAATGATAAATTTATAGATAGCTAGAAAGATTAACAGATGTATAGATAAACATATCGAAAAATAGACAAATGGAGAGATAGACACAGAGATAGATAGATAGATAGATAGTCAAATATAAGATAGATAGATATATAGATAGATAGATAGATAAATAGATAAACAGATAGACAAATAGACAAATAGAAAGATAGATATATATAAAGATAGAAAGCTAGATAGATAGACAAATTGACAGATAGACAAATAGATAGATACAAATATAAACTTATAGATAGATAGAGATATATAAATAGATAGATATAAAGATAGATAATTGATTTATAGAAATATATATAGACATAGAAATATATATATATATATTGACAAATATTTTTATAGAGAGACAGCTTGACAAATAGTTAGACAAAATGATAGACATATAGATAGAAAGTTAAATTAACAAATCGATAGATATTCATATCGATAGATATACAAAAAGAAAGCTAGATAGAAATATATATAAACATATAAACAGATAGAAAGATCGACATATAGATAGATAGATAGATATACAAATAGATAGATAGATAGATAGATAGAATGATATATAGTTAGCCAGATCATTAGATAGACTTAATGATAAATAGAATAATAGAAAGATTGAAGGATAGATACATAGATAAAAAGATATAAAGAAACTATATATCTATCTATGTATCTATCTTTGTGTGTGTGTGTGTGTGTGTATCTATCTATTTATCAAACTATCTATCTATCTATCTATATATCTAACTATCTATCTGTCTATTTGTCTATTTATCTATCTATCTATCTATATGTCTTTCTATCTATCTATGTATCTATCTATATTTCTATCTATCTATCAATCTATCTATTTATTTATCTATTTATTTATTTATCTATATATATATATATATATCTATCTATCTATCTATCTATCTATATTTATTTTTGTCTATCTATTTATCTATGTATCTATGTATCTAACTATATTTCTATCAATCTATCTATGTGTCTATCTGTTTGTCTATCTATCTATTTGTCCATCTATCTGTATATATATCTATTTATATATCTATCTATCTATCTTTCTATTTATCTATCTGTCTAAATATATATCTATCTATCTATATGTGTATCAATCTATTTGTTTATCTATCTATCAGTATATCTATTTATCTATTTATCTATATGTTTGTCTATCTGTCTATCTATCTGTATGTATGTCAATCTATCTATCTATCTATCTTTATGTCTGTCTATTTGTCTATATATCTATCTATCTTTCTATATATATGTCTGTATGTCTATCTATCTGTCTATCTATTATTTAATGTGTCGATCTATCTATCCGTCTCTCTATCTATTTGTCTATGCATTTATCATTCTATCTAGGTAGCTTTTTATCTGGATTTCTATCTATATAGTTAGCTATCTGTCTGTCTATCTATCTATCTATCTAACTGTCAATGTATCTATCTATCTATCTATCTTTCTATATATCTATCTATCTATCTATTTGTCTGTCTGTCTATCTATCTATCTAACTATCTATCTGTGTTTATGTGTCAGTTTATCAATATGTCTATCTATCTATCATGTGTTTGTCTATCTATCTATCTATCTAACTATCTATTTATCTGTCTATGTATCTATCTTTCTATATTTCTATCTATCTATATATCTAACTATCAAACTATCTATCTATATATCTATCTATATATTTATCTGTCTTTCTATCTAACTATTTATGTGTATGTTTATTTATCTATCTATCTATCTATCTTTGTATCTATCTATATATCAATCAATCTAAATAAATACGTATCTAGGTATATATGTATCTATGTATCTATCTATCATATATCTATTTATCTTTCTTTTTATCTATCTATCTATATATTTGTCTATCTATATATCTTTTTTTTATATCTATTTATTTTTGTATCTATGTATGTATGTATCTATCTATATGTCTGTCTATATATCTATCTATATATCTATTTATCTATCTGTCTGTCTATCTATTTATCTCTCTATCTTTCTATTTGTCAATCTATCTTTCTATCTTTCTTTCTATCTATTTATCTATCTATCTATATATCTATTTATATATATATATATATATATATATCTATCTATCTCACTACAAAAAAATATTTATTTAGCTACGAAAATTTAGCTAAGGAAATAATCCCTAGCTAATTAGCAAGGGAATAGCTAGGGAATAGCTAGGGATGTTTGATTTTACATTGAATTACAAATTTGCGATGGATTTTTGATGGATTAGAGACTGAAATTTTTGATTGAAAATCATCCCTAGCTAATACTATCATAAATTTTCATGCAAGGAATGGTGGGTATATTAGCAATGAATTCAGAGACTACTTTTCTCTAGCTAGTTAGTTTGAGACAAAATTCATTGTTAAATAATATTCTGAAAAAGAAGTTTTATGATTTTTTATTTAATTACAAGCGATTATCCATTAAATGATAATTTTCATAAAATATATGTATTTTGATAGGGATTTTTCCCTAGCTATTTGTGTTGGTGATAATTTACATCATTAATTCTTACTAATTTAATTTTTTATATATATATTATTTGTTTTAATATATTATATAATTTTGTATATTAAATGTTTGTCATGGTCTATGGATGAACGATCCTTTAAAGACACATTTTCCTCATATAATTATAAAAATAGGATATTTTAAATAAATAATTTCAAATATATATAAATATGAATAAAAATTTATATTAATAAAGACTAAAATAATTATTTTTCTGATAATAAATTTTTAAAAAAATTAACAAAATAATTTTCTAAAATTTGTAATTATGATATTTAAATATTTGTTAAAAAACAATAAATAATTAATTATATAATTATAATAATTTTTTAAGATATTTTAATTAATAAATCAACATACATAAAAATTACTTCTAATAAAAAGATAAAATAATTAATTGTATGATTAAATAAAAAAAATTATAAAAATATCTAAATTAACGAATAAACAAGTAAATATTTATATAGTAAAAAAAAATATTTATATAATTATAAGAATTTTTTTTAAAAATAATTACTAAAAGATTTTAAATTTTTTAATTATAAAAAAAATTAAAATTTTCATAAAATTTAAACGAAAATAAATTGATATTTAAAGATTAATACATAAATATTTTAATTACATCAAAAAAAATTGATGATTTAAAAAATAAATATCAGTGTTGTTATTAAAAGAACACTTCGAATGTTTTTTTAGAGTTTCATAAAAGTTATTTAAAATATTATTTACTAATGAAATTTTTTTGTCTTAAAAATACCTAAAATTATATATAGCCCTATAAATACTTTTGAAAAGTACTATCAAACTAACCGTAAGTTGATTTGAATTTAAGTTTTATTTTTTATTACTACTAAAATTTATAAGGATTAAACAATTAAGTAAGAACTTTACTATTAGTTTTTAATATTCTATTTTTATTAAAATAATAAATATATTTTTTTTAATTAACTTCTCACTTTAACTAATTTTCGGAAATTTATAAATTATAAATTATATAAAATAATATGAAATTTTTAGCCTTTATAATTATTACATATTATATTTATAAAAAATAAATTGAATTCTTAAAAATTTATAACCATAAAATAAATAAATATATATATATATATATATATATATATATGAAATACTTTATTATAATATAATATTATTTTTTTATTTATGAAATAATATTATAAATTTATCCATAAATTAAAAATAATATGAAATGTTATAAATGTTTTATGGTTATACTTATACATTTATATAACTTATTTATGGTTATAATAAATAATTTGTTTTTTTATAAATTAAATAATATGAAAATTTGATTACCAATTATTAGTTTTCATGATTGTTAGTAATATAATTTTTTTAATCATCATTTTTATAACCATTAATAATTTTTTTAAAAAAATTCATTTCATTAATTCATAATTAATATTACAAAAAATAACCATTAAAATTTCATAAATTATTAACCATAAATTTATTTATTTATAAATAATATCATTTATGATTAAATAAAAATCTATTTCATTTTTTTATTTAAATTATTTAATTTTTATTTTCTTTATTTTTATATTTTTGTCTCTTTTTTTTTCTATATATTTACATCCATTTTTTTATTTGTAGTTTCCATGAAAAAAAAATGCTAAGGCATTCAAGCACTCAAACCATTTTTTCTATCTTTGTTAAGAGAAGAGATAGAGAAGTGATCGAGACCACGAGAACAACCAACAAATTCTACCTTTGTTTGATACCAGATAAGATTATCATTGCTCTTCTCCTTCAGAATACTAAATAAATTTCTCTCTCTCTCTCAATTTGATTACCAAAAGCGAAATTTGGTTTATACAGATTATTCAGTTTTAATTATTTTTTTTTTATTTTCCCCCAATTTTTCTTTTTCTTTCTTCTATTTTCACATCACTTATATGATTTTGACTCTCCACCATTAATGAAAGAACATATGGTAAGTGTAAATTTTGTTCTTTTACTAATTAATTTTTTTGAGTTTTATGGATTTCAAATAAGAAATGTATGCTCATTGTTTTCTGCTTCTGTAACTTAAGAAGAAAAAATATGCTTAATGTTTTCTGCTTTTGTAACTAAAGAAAAAACAAACACAATGTTTATGGGTTTTGTTTTGATTGTCTCCAAAAATATTATAAACAGATAACATTATATATAAACATTTAATTATTTATATAATCGTATGACATTATATATAAATGTTTATACTTTAATATATATAAATGTATTACATTATATATAAACATTGATATGTTTATATGAATATATAATGTTATATATAAATATTTATACAACATTTACATAAAACTATCCATTTATATAATTTTTTATATAACATTTATATAACATATAAAATGTTTATACATATTTATAAACATTTATATAACATATAAATTTTTATATAAATATATAATATTTATAAAAGTGTTACATATATATATTTATATATAAGTAACATTTATAAAAATATTTTAAACACAACATTATATCTAAACACTTGTATATTTATATAATCATATGCTATTATATATAAAAGGTTTATACTTTACGATAAATGTGCAACTAAGATAATAGAGATGTGCAATATGATGCTTGTATGCATACACAAGAGATTATCTTTATAATGTATATATCATATGGAGTAATGATAAATCATAGGGGAATATTTTTAAGTAAATATACAAGTTTATAAATCATTTGTTATAGTAATATGATAAATCAATTGTTATCTATATAATGCATACACCATAGTGATGTGCAATATGATAAATTTTTTAACACTAATAAATTGAAGTATTCCATATTGAAGAAAGTTCATGAGTTGCGTGTTTACATGTATTCATGATTTTATATTCCAATAAAATTATTATTTTTTCCATTGCTAAAGTTATTGGTCCACCATCAAAGTAATTGTTGTGGAATCAAAATAGTGTTTTTTTTTCATACTATTAATGATCAAGGATATAGTTGCATGGTGAAATTTCAAAATAAGCATTCATGAAATATGGATACACTTGAATATCTTCATGGACTAACAACACTTACCCTCATTGTGATTAGTTTTTAAAAAATAAGATTAGATACCTTAGTCGCTACATGCACGTGGAATATATGTAGGGCTGTAACCAAGCCGAGCTACTTGCAAGCTGCTCGGCGTTCGTCTCATTAGAAGCTCACTCGAACTCATTTATTAAGTTAAATGAGCCGAGCCCGGACATCATTTTGAGGCTCGTAAGTTAAATGAGTCAAGCCCGAGCACCCTCAAACTCAGCTCGTCAGCTAGTAAACATGCTCGTGAATAGGCTCGTGAGTAAGCTCGTTAACCAGGCTTGAGAACAAGCTCATGAACCAAGCTCATGAACAGGCTCGTGAACATGGAGAAAACTTGATGCACGACAAATTTTTCCTACAAATGAACATGATGAATATTTTAACTCTTGAGCTTCAATCAAGTTAATTGAACTTTTATTATCTCATTTTTTTTTTATTTAGTTGTATGTTGACTATATTATATTAACATTTTCTTTAATTCCCGAACATCATTTTGAGGCTCGTAAGTTAAACGAGCCGAGCCCGAGCACTCTTAAACTCAGCTCATCAGCTGATAAATAGGCTCGTGAACAGGCTCTTGAATTGGCTTGTGAGCAAGCTCGTTAACCAGGCTCATGAACAAGCTCGTGAATAGGCTCGTAAGTTAAACGAGCCGAGCCCGAGCACCCTCAAACTCAGCTCGTCAGCTCGTAAACAGGCTCATGAACAAGCTCGAGCCTACTCCTTTAAAACTGAGCCGAGCCGAGCCAAGCCTGCCTAATACTCGGCTCGGTTACACCTCTAAGTAGATTGGATTAGGACATAGTCAAAGTGTTTTAGTATCTCATATTTGGAAAGAAAAGTACATGTGATTGGATATGAGACACATACAAATTTTATTGTGAAGATATTTACACTTGACATGTGTATTTATGTCATATAAACTATTTAGAGAATTAAAATTTATATTATTGATCATATTTATATTGGAAATTTGTTTTGACGATGTGCATAATTTATTATAATATAGGGATATATTTTTTTCATGCTTTTTTTATTCATGTATTAGTGCCACTAGTAGCTTGAGATTCTTAAATTAAATTTTATATATTGTTTATTTATGTACGACTTTTTCTAGGAGTTTGAAGTGCTATGATTTTATTTTACTTCTTATATATACTCATTAATGTATTCATTATAATATGAAAAACTTTTAATCACAAAATAATAAAAAGCAATACCCTTATATTTTAGGCCAATAAATTTAGGGAAATCATATATTGGATGCTCTCATTAATAATGGTATAACAACAAAAAAATTTTAAAAAAAGGCACAATTATAAATTATAATATTATCGTGAAGCTAGTGCATACAAATATAGAATACCAAGTTTAGAGGAAAAAAATTGAGATCTATTTAAGACAATCATACAGATGTCTCAAGATTTTCTATTACTTGAATATATGTTGTAGTTGATTTTATCTTTAATCTCTTTTTTTCAAAAAGAAGATAACTTTTATGTATTTCATCTGCTTATAAAACACTAGATTTGAAGTTACATCTCGCTACCTGATTGTCATATAAAATAGTCAAGAGAATAGAAAGTGGACACTCGATCTCCTCGAATAGGTGCCTTATCCAAAATATCTCACAAGTTATCATTATAATTATTTTGAATTTTATTTTTGTACTATATTTTAAAATAATTATTTTAATTTTATTTATTAGGAAACAAGATTGTCTCTTAGAAAACATAAAACCATGTTGTAAATTTTTTCTTGATTCAAATTAGTGTTCAACTAAAATTGCTAGTTGACTGCATGTGTTTATGATTCCTAAAAAAGACTTCAAGTCTTGAAGATTTTTTTAACATACCTTAGTATTTGAAGATCAACATCTAAGTGAGTTTTTTAAGAAAAATTTAAGGAATAATTAATTGTATTGATTATATATGTTTTATTTGGTCGGGTAATAATTAGATAATTAATTTTTTATATGATTCTCTTATATGTAGTAGAGTTAATTGGATGGATATTATCAAAAATAAAATTAGTACATAGATCAAAATGATAATCAAATACATATATCCACTATCATAAGATAATATTTCTGCCATAGTAAATCATCTCTATTTTAAAATAAGATTTGAGTCTAATAAGCTCATTCATCTCAAATTGTGATTGAAAATATTTATTGAGTTGAGTGACCTTTAATTTTTCATTCCCCATAACTAGATATCATCCATGAAAACAATGAGATAAAATATCCTTTTATTAGGGTATGAAAAAAAAAAGAAATTTATAACATACTTGTGTAAATTAAACAAGATGATTGTCAGAAAAATTTCAGAAACATGGCGATTAATAACTTCTTTTGGTTATATAGTATTTTTCACAATTTGTAACCTATCTTATTATACTACTTGAACTTTAAGTGATTGCTTTATTTACATATCATCCTCATAATTACTATGAAAAAAATATTCTTTATGATTAGCTGATATAATATTTATATGTGAGATATTACTAGTGTAATAAGAATTTGTGCAAAAATGTTTTTTTAGCTATTAAAAAAAATGTCATGGTAGTCAATACCAAACATCATGGAGTATCCCTAGCTAAAATTCTTTTATTAAGTTGATCTATATTTTTTCTTGAACACATTTTCATAGTGAACACATACATACAATTAACAATAGATATTTTCATATGTTGTGATATTAGTTTTAAATTTTCATTATAGTGGAGAATATCTTTTCTAATATGACCTAACATTATTCTGAGTGAGATAATATTTCATAAAGAGACTTGTATATCATAATTTCATTAAGAAATGTCATATAAGAAATAAAAGAAAAGAGAATATATGATAACATATGTGAGTCTGTATGTTGAGTACAACTCATATGTTATTTCTAGATAGTAATTGGAAGTATATATAGTAATATATATAGACTTACTAGTCCATTATTTTAAAAGGTGCAAAGTTCTCTTGGTGCATGGTGTGCATAGAAGGCACATACTTTTATGAAGTGAGGCCCATTGTAGAAGTATATATCACAATATTTATAAATAAATGCATATATCTCTCACATTCTAGGATATAAATATCCATAAGACTAAAGTATAAAATTTTTAACTTAGCCAGTGAAAGAAATATTTATAAGATCTTAAAGTATAAAATTCTCAACTTAGCCAATGATAGATGACTAAGTTGGGAATGAACTTATAAATAATCTAAAATACTAAAATACCTATCATAAGAAAGAATATTTGTAGTTCACTCTAGCCAATCATCAAATAAATACTAGAAAAGAAAAAATAATGTCTAAATTAAGTTGTCTAGAAAAATAGGATAATTACAAATAAGTAAAATACATGGAAGAAATAATGAGCAAAGTTAAATACTATCACAATCAATGATTTTTGAAGGATTTTCAATGACTTTTATTATATTTATAGAACAAGAATAAAAAGTAGTAAAAATACTGATCATATGCAACATGAATATTGGTATCATAGTTAATAATTCAAGAGCATGAAACAAAAAAAAATGATACAAAAATTGTAGTGCTCGAAGGTTGGAAATGATTTGTTATTGTCATGTTGGGGAGGAATTATCAATATCCTAGATGATTTTTTGGGAAAATTTCTGGATGCTTCTTGTAGGTAATTTATCTCTCTCAATTGTCTTTTAATATTTTTAATTTTCTTTATGTAAATAATTGTCAATAATTATCTCTGATATGATCTATCATTATGTAGTGTATATTTTGAATCAAGACTCTTTTGTCTTAGTTGTGATAATCACTCTCAAAACTCAATAAATCATCCAAGATATCAATCCATAAGAAAAAAAAAAAGAAAAATTCCTTACCAAAAAAATTAAGGTTTCTACCCAAACCCTAATGTTTGCCCAAAAATTGAAGTTCTTCCAAAACATTACACTTAATTTGGATTCTCGCCAAAATTTAGTTTTTGCCCAAATCATATATTTGAAGTGCCTACTGTTGTGCCATATTACGATGCACGACCATGCACACTAACAACGAAAATAATACTACACAACAGCAAAGCCTATTGTGCAATTGAGGTGCCTACTACCATGCACAAACTCTTATCACGCACAACCATGCAACACCCTTTTTATGGAGTTGATGCTTGTCTCACACAATGTGTTATGGCAATATATGGGGCGTTATTGTAGCATGTACGCCCATGTCCCCTATGTTGGCACAATGTATGTTTTATCATTTTTTAGGATTTTGAACCCTTACATGCCTCAAGTTTGTTTTCCTTAGAGTTTTGGCTTTGATACTATGCATAATTCAATGCCAAACATAAAACTCGATAAAAAACTCTCATTAAAAAATTAACAAGCATTCCTCTCATATAATATAATGGGCCAATGAATTGAAAAAGTCTAGATGTTAGGTGCTTCCATCAATAATAACATAGAAATAATAAAAAAAAGTAAAAAACATAAAAGGTATGATTATAAACTATAATAATTTTTATTAATTAATATATTGAATATTTTTGTGTAATATTAATATGGTAATATTAGTTAAGAATGGATTCAATAAAATTTTTGAGTGACTCATGAGTTCAAAATCCATGAACAATGAATTGTCTCACACATTATATGGCTTTATTTGTTTGATTTGTAAGCTATTGCAGCATTCTATTGGTGATATTATTTGTGATGTGTTTACATGTTACACTCATGAACTTTTACCATTTTGTTGTGGAATAGCCAGAACATCAGCAGCTTATTATTGACACGGGTTCTTTTCCCCCTCTTGTGAACTTGTTGAAGAGGCACCAAGATTGATCTACTTCTCATGCAGTTAAAAGCATCCTAAGAAGGGCAGGTGATGCGATAAGCAACCTTGCCCATGAGAATAACAACATAAAATTCATATAAGGGTGTTATTTTTAATACAATCGCTTTTAGCACTGTGCACAATGTTATCTTTTAATAAGTTATTTCTCGGAATGAATGGTGGGATACCACCACTTGTTGAATTATTGGATTCCCTTGATGCTAAAGTGCAAAGAGCATATCTTGGAGCACTAAGAACCTTAGTCTATCTAAATATCTATCTGTCTGTCTGTCTGTCTATCTTTTGGTTTGTCTATGTATCTTTTGGTATGTTTATCTATCTATCTATTTGTTTATCTATCTATCAGTCTATTAGACTATTAGTCAATCGACCTATCTATCTATTTATTTATGTATCTATGTATCTATGTATCTATCTATTAATGTATCTGTCTGTCTGTATATCTATGTATCTATCTTTCTATATATTTATCAATCTATTTATCAAACTATCTATCTATTTATAAATCTATCAATATATCAACCTGTCTATTGAACTACTTATCTATCTATCTACCTATCTATCTATCTAACTATCTATATATCTATCTATCTATCTATCAATATATCTATCGATATATCTATCTATCTGTAAATCTATATATCTATGTATCTATGTTTCTATGTATCTAAATATATATGTATTTATCTATCTATCTATTTATCTATCGATATATATATATCTATCTATATATCTATCTATCTATGTTTCTATTTATATATCTATATATCTATTTATCTATATGTCTATTTGTTTGATTATCAATCTATCTATCTATTTATCAATCTTTCTTTCTTTCTTTTTATATATCTTCTTAAATATCTATATATTTATTAGTATATCAATTTATCTATCTATCGATCTATCTATCCAACTATCTATCTATCAATCTATCTATTTATCTATATATCTATCTAACTATCTAACTATTTGTCTATCTATCTATCTATTTGTCTATATGTATATCTATCTATTTATCTATCAATATGTGTATATCTATCTATATATCTATTTGTATATCTATCTATCTATCTATTTAGCTAACTATTTATCTAGCTATCTAGCTATTTATCTATCTAGATATCTATCTATCTATCAAGCTATATGTCTATCTTTTTGTCTATCTATCAAACTATCAATGTGTCTGTCTATCTAACTATTTATATGTCTATCTATCTATCTATCTATCTATATATTTAAATATCTGTATGTGTGTTTGTGTGTCTGTCTGTCTGTCTGCGTATCTAACTATCTGCTTATTTATCTATCTGTGTATGCATCTACCCATCTATCTATCTAGCTTTCTTTCTTTGTTTCTTTCTTTCTTTCTATTTATCCTTTTATTTATCTATCTATCTTTTTATCTATCAATATTTTTTTATTTATATCTATATCTCTATCTATCTATCTATATATCTATCTATCTATGTATATAACTATGTATCTATCTAACTAAATGAATATTTATTTGTTTATCTATCTATCAATCTGTCTATCTATATATCTATCTATCTTTCTTTCTTTCTTTCTTTTTATCTATATGTCTATATAACTATCGATCTATCTATCAATGTATATGTGTATTTGTCTATCTATCTATCAGTCTATTTATTTATCTCTTTATCTATCTATCTTTCTATCTATATGTTTATCTGTCTAATTAGCTATCTATATATCTATGTATCTATCTATCTATTTATTATCTGTGTATCTATCTTTCTGTCAATATTTCTACCTATCTTCTATCTATATATTAACTATCTATTTATCTACCAGTCTAGCTTGTTATCAATTAGCTATCTATCTATGTATCTAGCATTTTATCTATCTATCTATCTATATGTATGTCTATCTATCTATCTATCTATCTGTCAATGTGTATGTCTATCTATCTATCAATGATTCTATTTATCTATATATATATCAATTAATTATCTTGCTAACTATCTACATATCGAGTTATCTATCAATCTATCTATCTATATATCTATCTGTCTAAATAGCTAGTTGTCTATATATCTGTCAATCTATCTATCTATCTAAAAATGTGTCTGTCTATCTATCGATCTAACTATCTATCTATTTGTATGTCAATCTATCTATTTTTCTATCTAATAGTCTATGTGTATCTATCAATTTTTATATTTATTTTTCTATCTATCTATATTTCTATCAATTCTATGTTTCTATCTATCTATCTATCAATCTATCAATTTATCCATCTATGTATCAATCTATCTATCTTTCTATCTATCTAATTGTCTATGTATCTATCTTTCTATGTATCTATCTATCTATCTATCTAACTATCAAACTATCTATCTATGTATTTATTTATAAATATATATATATATATATATATATATATATATATGTATGTATATATCTATCTATGAATCTATGTATCTATGTATCTATATGTCTATCTATCTATCTATTTATCTATCTTAATATTAATCTATATATAAATATATATGTGTGTGTGTGTGTGTGTGTGTGTGTGTGTGTATACCTATATATCTATATATCTTTATATCTATCTATCTGTCTGTATGTCTATCTATTTGTCTATTTATATTTTTATCTATTTGTCTATTTCCCTATCTGTATATATATATATATATATATATATATCTATCTATCTATCTTCCATTCTTTTTATCTATCTATCTATATATCAATCAATCTATCAATCTATGAAACTGTTTATTTGTCTATTTGTCTATCTATTTGTCAATCAATCTATCTATCTTTGTGTCAATCTATTTATCTAACCATCAATTTGTCTGTCTATCTATCTGTTAATGTTTTTGTTAATCTATCTGTCTGTCTGTCAATCTATCCATTTATATATCTATCTAGCTATCTATCTATCTAGTTATCTTTATATCTATCTAGCTATCTATCTATCTATGTATATATCTATCAATTTATCTATCTATCTATATATCTATGTTTCTATATATCTATATATCTATCTTTCTATATATCTATATATTTATCTAACTATCTATCTATCTGTGTATCTATGTATTTATATATCTTTGTACCAGTGTATCTATGTATCTGTGTATCTAGGTATCTAGGAATAAGTGTATCTTTGTATCTATCTATTTGTCTATTTGTCTATTTTATATATCTGTCTATATGTCTATTATATATATATATATATATATATATATATATATATATATCTATCTGTCTATTTTTTTATCAGACTATCTGTCTATATATCTATCTATTTGTCTGTCTGTATATTTATCTATATATCTATCTAACTATTTATCTGTCTATCTATCTGTTTATCTATCAATCTATTTGTATGTCTATCTATCTATTTATTTATTTGTCAATGTGTGTATATCTATCTATTTATTTATTTGTTTATCTATTTATCTATCTATTTGCTAACTATCTATCTAGCTATCTATCTATATAGATATCTATCTATCTATAAATCAAGCTGTATGTTAGCCTTTCTATTTGTCTATCAATGTATTTATCTATCTGTCTATCTATCTATCTATTTATATATCTATGTATCTATCTATCTATCTATCTATGTGTATGTGTGTGTGTGTGTCTGTCTATCTATCTGTCTATCTGTCTATCTATCTATATGTGTATGCATCTACCTATCTATCTTTCTTTCTTTCTTTCTTTGTTTCTTTATTTCTTTCTATCTATCTATCTATCTATCTCTCTATCTATCTATCTATATATCTATCTATATATCTATCTATCTATGTATACAACTATGTAGATCTATCTAAATGAATATTTATCTATCTATCTGTCATTCTGTCTATCTATCTCTAAATTTGTGTATCTATCTTTTTTTCTTTCTTTTTATCTGTATGTATATATATCTATCAATATTTCTATCTATGTATCTGTGTATTTGTCTATCTATCTATCAGTCTATTTATCTATCTATCTGTCTGTCTGTCTATCTTTCTATCTATATATCTATATGTCTAACTATCTAACTATCTATCTATATATCTAGCTATCTATTTATTTGTTTATCTGTGTATCTATCTTTATGTTAATGTGTTTACCTATCTTCTATCTAACTATATATTAACTATCTATCTATCTATTTGTTTAGCTTGCTATCAATTAACTACCTATCTATCTATCTGTCTATCTATCTATCTATCTATCTATTTGTCAATGTGTCTGTCTATCTATATATCTATCAATTTATCAATCTAGCTATCTATCTATATATCGATCTATCTATCTATCAATCTATCTATCTATCTATATTTTTATCTATCTATCTGTCTATCTATCTATCTATAAATGTGTCTGTCTATCTATCTATCTAAATATCTATCTATTTGTATGTCAATCTATCTATCTATTTTTCTTTCTATCTAATAGTCTTTCTGTCTATCTATCAATCTTTCTATTTATCTTTCTATCTATCTATATATATGTATGTCTATTCTATGTTTCTATCTATCTATCTTTCTATCTATCTACTTGTCTATGTACCTATGTATCTATCTTTCTATATATCTATCTATCTATCAAACTATCTATCTATCTATTTATCAATCTATATATTTATGTATCTATCTATCTATGAATCTATGAACCTATGTATCTATATATCTATCTATCTATTTATCTATCTTTATATTTATTTATCTATATATGTATATACATATATCTATATATCTATCTGTCTGTTTGTCTGTCTATGTATATATATTTGTCTATCTATCTTTCTATCTGTTTGTGTATCTCTCTATTTTTCTATCTATATATCTATCTTCCTTTCTTTTTATCTATCTATCTATATATCAATCTATCTATTTATCTCTCTATGTATCTGTTGATTTGTCTATTTGTCTATCTATCTATCTATCTATCTATTTATCAGTCTAACTATCTATCTATTTGTGTGTTTATTTAATGTATATATGCCCGTCTGACTATTTATCTATTAAGTTGCCTATCAATCTATCTTTCTTTCTTTCTTTCTGTCTATCTATCCATCTATATATCTATCTAGCTAGCTATATATTTAGCTATCTATCAATCAATCAATCTAGCTATCTATCTATATATATATATATCTATCAATTTATCGATCTATTTTTTTCTCTTTATATCATTCTATCTATCTGTGTATCTATGTATTTGTGTATCTTTGTACCAAGGTATCTGTGTATCTGTGTATCTGGGAATCAGTGTATTTGTGTATCTGTGTATCTAGGAATCGGTGTATCTTTGTATCTATATATCTGTCTATCTATCTATTTTATATATTTGTTTATATGCCTATATATATATATATATATATATATATATATATATATATATATATCTATCTATCTATCTATTTTTCTATCTGACTTTTTATCTATCTGTCTATATTTTAATTTGTCTATCTATCTATTTGTCTATTTTTCTATCTGTCTATATGTCAATCAATCTATCTGCCTATTTGTCAATCTTTCTATTTGTTTATTTGTATGCCTATATGTCTGTCTGTCTATCTATCAGTCTATCTTTCTATCTGACTATCTATTTATTTGTGTATCTGTTGATCAGTCTAACTCATATCTCTCTATCTCTCTATCAATCTATATCTATCTATCTTTTTTTATTTGTCTATCTGTCTTTATATCTATCTATCTATCTATCAATCAATCTATCTATCTATCTATCAATATATCTATCTCTCTATCTACCTATCGACCTATCTTCCTATCTACCAATCGACTTATCTATCCATTAATCTATCAATAAATCTATCAACAATTTATCGATCAATTTATCTATCTATATATGTATGAATCTTTCTATCTTTATATTTTTTTATATTTTTATCTATCTATCTGTCTATCTATCTGTCTATCTTTCTATCTATCTATCTATCTACTTATCTATTTATCTTTCTATCTATCTATCTACCTATCTATATTTCAACAAATCTATCGATCTAACTATCTATCTATATATCTATCTATCTATCTAACTATCTATATATCTATCATATATATATCTATCTTTTTATCTAACTATCTATCTATATGCATGTTTATCTTTCTACCTATATGTCTATTTGTCTATTTATCTATCTTTGTATCTATCTATCTATCTATCTGTTTGGTTATCTGTCTATTAGTATATTTGTCTACCTGTCTATCAATCAATTTATCTATTTGTATATCTATCTATCTATTTATATGTCTATCAGTCTATCTATTAATCTATCTATCTGTCTAAATATCTATCTATATATCTATCTATCTATCTATCTATCTTTCTATCTATTTATCTATCTATCTATATATATATCTATCTATCTATATATCTATCATATATCTATCTTTTTATTTATATATCTATTTATCTATATGACTATCTCTCTATCTATATGTCTATCTGTCTGTCTTTCTATCTATTTATCTATATATGTATATGTTTGTCTATCTATCAATATATTTGTCTATTTGTTTATATATCTATCAAGCTATTTATTTGTCTATTTGTCTATTTGCCTTTTTTTCTATGTGTCTAATTGACTATTTGTCTATCTATCTATTTGTCTATCTGTATATCTAATTATCTATATGTATATCTCTCTATCTGTCAATTTACTTATCTATTTATCTATTTGTCTATCATTCTATCTATCTATCTATCAATCTATCTAGATTTTTAATTTTCTATAAGTCTGTAAGTCTATTTATCTATGTATTTGTCTGTCTATCTATCTATCTATCCATCTCTCTATATATCTTCTATATGTCTATTTATCTGTCTTGCTATCTATCTTTCTTTTTTTCTCTTTTCTATTTATATGTCTATCTATCTATCCATCTTTCTATCCATATGTCTATCCATCTATCAATATGTCTATCTATCTGTCTATCTATCTCTCTATCTATCTATTTATCTATTTATCTATCTATTCATGTATTTGTCTATCTATCTATCTAGTTGTCTATCTCTCTATATATGTCTATCTGTATATTTGTCTAGTTATCTATTTGTCTATCTATCTATCTATTTATTTATCTGTCAATCTAGCTATCTATCTTTTTGTATATATGTCAATCTATCTATTAGTCTATTTGGCTATCTATCTATTTATATGTCTATATGTCTATATGTCTATCTTTCTATCTATCTATCGATCTATCTATGTGTCTATCTATTTATATGTCTATCTACCTGTGTGTCAATCTATCTATTTGTCTATCTATCTAACTTTCTTTCTTTGTTTCTATCAATATGTCTATTTATTTATCTTCCAATCTATATATCAATCTATATATTTATCTATATATCTTCTTTCTTTCTTTCTTTCTTTCTACCTTTATTTCTATCTATCTATCTATCTTTATATCGATCTATCTTTCTAGATAACTATCTTTTTATCTACCTATCTTTCTTTCTATCTATATCTCTATCTATCTTTCAATATATTTATTTATTTATTTATCTATCTATCTATCTCTTTATCCTTTTATCTATCTATCTATTTATCTATTTTTCTATCTATCTAGCTATCTATTTATCTATTTTTTTATCTATCTATCAATCTATATATCTCTCTATTTTTCTATTTATCTATCTATCTGTTTACCTATTTTTCTATCTATCTATCCATCTGTTTATCTATTTTTTTATCTATATATATATATATATATATATATATATATCTCTCTCTCTATTAATCTATCTATCTTTCTTTCTATCAAACAATCACTCTATCTATCTATATATCAAATATCTATCTATCTATATGTTTATCAATCTATTTATCTATTTATCTATATATATATGTGTCTGTCAATCTATATCTCTATCTATCTATAAATCAATCAATCTATCTGTGTGTATGTCTATTTGTATATTTATATATCTATCAATCTAATTATATATCCAACTATCTATCAATATATTTATCTATCTTTTTGTCTATATGTCTATCTATATATCTGTGTATCTATCTCTATTTCTATCTATCAATCTAACTATTTATCTGTCTGTCTGTCTATATATCAATCTATCTATCTGTTAATCTGTCTCTTTATCTATTTGTATATCTATCTATTTGTCTATCTATCTAACTATTTTTCTATCTATCTATATGTCTATCTATTTATCTTTCAATCTCTCTATCTATCTATCATTCTATCATTCTTTCCTTCCATCTGTCTATCCGTTCATCTATCTATATGTCTATCTATCATTCTATTTTTCTATCTATCTGTTTATCTGTATAACTATCTATCTATCAATTTGTCTATCTATCTTTCTGAGTTTCTATCCATCAATCTATAAATCTAACTGTCTATCTAT
>JAREIK010002735.1:30611-93146 GCA_029783825.1 Sapria himalayana
CTTCCACGACATAATCAAAATGCTAAACAAACACCAAAAAACAATGTGATTCGCTAGTCGTTCAGTACGACAAGCTACATCCATCATAGAAGAGAGAGAGATGAACAGTTCCACGGGTCCAAAAACAGCCGCCCAAAAATAAAATTACAAAACATTTTATATTAAAAATTCTCTCGGTTCATTTAACCGGAGCGGGTCAGATCATGGGACAGGTCAGGCTCTGCTCAAAAATTTCAGCCTGCTGACCAGACAGCGGGACCTCTATTATTGTGCTACTGCTGTATCCCCGGCCTCTTAATATTTTCTTTCCTCAAATGCTCGAAGAATCCACCAGCAACAGCTTGCAACTTCCAATTCCAAGGGCAAATAAACATCAACAAGCACCACAACTCTGCCTTCATTCCCACTCTCACCTACTTCGCCATGTAAAACCCAACCTTTGACTTTTAGACACTTGTTTAACACCAACCCAAGAATCTTATGCACAACGCTCCCACTCTGATAATGAATTCCACCTCATTTTCTCGCATTCTTATTCTACGAATGATACTCTCCAGCATTGCAATGGTTTGAAACATCGGCGGCTGTGATTGGGGAGAGAAAAATGCCTACCGAAGTTTTAAACCCATTTTTAGTAGCGCTTGTGTGAAGTTGGCAAGAGAAGGGGAAGGTTAGGGATGTGATATTGGCGGAAACAGGAGGAGGAACCGTGAGAATGGTGCATAGATAGCCACATTGTTTCTGGCTAGAAAAAGAATCTTCCATGAATGCCTTGCTGCTAGTAGATTGAAATGGAAAGAGAATTCATTTGATGCAGATGTTTCCAATGCCTACCGTACGTCACCATTCGGCATTCACCACCTACTTGGTGCCACCCTGACGAGAAACTTCAGACCCCCCCCCCCCCCCCCCCCCCCAACAAAAGCTTGTTCGTCAATGATTTAGTCATGTACAGTGACTCAAGCTTGAGCCAAAGTCATGCGGTAGATTCCTCATATGCTACCTCACCAATGACTTCATCTGACAAGCTCAATAGAATAGTGGAGTGTGCTCTCTCTTCACGTCTCCAAGCCTCAGCCTCAGTTATTCCAAGAGCAGCATCAGTGTGTAGACTGAAGCCTTGCACCAGAGGAATCCATATATCAAAATTTATCAAATATGCTAGCATTTTAATATGCCACATGCTAACAGAAACACAGAAAACAAGCAATATATATATCCCAATCCAGCAATCATCCACGACAAATTCAAAAACGAGAAACAAAAACCAAAAAACAACATGGTTCACTAGTCTCTCAGTACGACTAGCTACATCCACCAGAAAATGCTTATGCATTACAGATTAAATCAACACTATCTATATATTTGTCTATCTATCCATCAATCTATCAAACTATCTATTTTTCTTTATAATTATCTATTTAAATATCAATCAATCTATCTATCTATCTATCTGTCTGTCTGTCTATCTATCTGTCTATCTATATATCTATATATGTTTGTATCTCTCTATCCTTCTACTTGTTTATCTTTTTATAAATCTATCCTCCTATATGTCTATCTCTCTATTTATTAATATATCTATATCTATATATTTTTTTATATGTCTATTTATCTATATGTCTATCTATCTAATTATCTATCTGTCTATCTATCTATATGTCAATTTGTCTATATATCTATTAGTATATTTCTATATATTTATCAAATTTATTTGTCTATTTGTCAATATATCTATGTTAATATTTATTTATTTATCTATTTATCTAATTATTAACATTTTGTTTATCTATCTTTCTGTCTATCTATCTATCTATTTAACTATTTCTATATCTTTCTATATATTTATTTGTCAATCTATCAATATGTCTTTCTATCTATGTATCTATTTGTCAATATGTCTCTCACTCTTTATATTTATCTATCTTTTTATCTATCTAAGTTCTTATCTATTTATTTGTTAATCTATCTACATGTCTATCTATATATTTTTCAATATGTCTATCTATTTATCAATCTATTTATCTATATATCTATCTGTATATATGTCTATATATATATATATATATATATATATATATATATATATATATATATATATATATATGTGTGTGTGTGTATGTATGTATATATATATATATGTATGTATGTATGTATTTATGTATATCTATATATCTAGCTATTTTTCTATCTATCTAGTTGTCTATCTATCTATCTTTCTTTCAATGCTCCTATTTATCTATATATCCATCAATTTGTCTATCTATCTATTTGTCTTTCTATCTATGTTTCTATTTTTTTATCTATCTATTAATCTATCTATTTTTTTTAAAGGTTTGTTTTATTATTATTATGCCCTCTCTTTTGGCGGAGGAATACCATTTGTACAAACTAATACTACCCTTTTTCCCTTTTACACCCATTCTCAAAAGAAATAAAGAACTAACTCTATGAAATCATGCTTTTAACTCTCTTCATTTAAGTATGCTATAAGTAAGCTCTTTACTTTTTGTGTATCATAAGTAACTTCAATGTGATCCTTTGATGTTTTTTTTTATTGCCTCTTATGCTGTCCCTTATGCTGCCCTTTAAGATTTCTGTTATTGCTTCTCTTGGCTGCAAAACAATAAATATACGAAAAAAGAAAAAACCCCCCTCTATACTTAACCTAACCTAACTCTTCTGCCCAACAAACAGCCCTTATTTTACTTAGATGAAGCTAAATAGAAAAACACCCCTAGGACCCCTTTCCATTTTCAATGCTTTTTGGGACTCAGTGACACAAAATTTTAGCTAAAGAAATAGGCCTCAATAATCAATTTATAGTCCCCCTCAGGACCGGGGTGACCCTTATCTGAATATCTTGCCCTATTTCCTTATCCTATTACAGTAGCAAGAGCAGCAGAACAAGGAATAGCATAAATTATACTTATTAAGTTTAACTGTAACTTTTTATATAACAGTGTTTATATAGCAGCGTAAAAGTCAGAATAGATATTATGATATTATATTAACAATAGTCAAGATAGATATTTTAAAATACTCATTATTCCCGCCCAATCCATCAGAAAGTTGAGGCTTTGTTATATCTTCTTGGTCTGTTTATTTATTCTAAAATAAGGAAAACCCATTTTATCTAAACATGCTATTCCCTTTAGTTTGTTTGGCATGCATTTCTCATTAAATTCTATATCTCCTCTGGTGGTACCTATTTTAGATAGATTATCCGCTAGATAGTTCGCTTCTATGTATATATGTATTATTGAGGCCTTCAGTTCGTCCATAAGACCAAGAATTACTTCTAGTTCCTCTTCATTCCTCCATAATATTTTCTTATTGATTACTGTATCAACTAGTAATTTTGAGTCTACCTGTACTTCAATGTTTTTAAAGTTAAGCTGCTTGCATATCTCTAACCCTGATTTTAATGCTCTGATTTCAGATTCTAACGCCGAAGAGGCTCTACTAGATCTGGTGAAAGCTCTTTGTACTGTCCCTGTATGATCTCTTATTACCCCGTCTCCTCCTGCTATTCCAGTGTCCCTGCTAAAACTCCCATCCGTATTAAGTGAGAGTTTACCAACCGGCGGAGCATTCCACTGTATGCATTTAGCCCTTTGCTGATTTAAAACTTTATATGTGAGATCCCATTCTTTCTCAAGCTTCTTTTCTTGTTTCATTTCCTGAATAACTATCGGTTTTATTAGTGATATATTACATATCTCCTTTCTAATATCTTTTATAATTTCTGTTAAATTCATCCTTATATTTTCGAATTTACTTTTGTTTCGAGATTTCCATATACACCAAATAATTAGATGCGGCAGTTTTTGGTTGAGCCATTTCCTGGTGGGGCTTTTCGATTTCTCCTTTTCCCATTTTTTAACTTTATCTATTAATCCATCATCTATTTTACATATTCTTTTTTCCCCTTCCATTTCTTTCCATATTTCTGCTGCGATGGGACCATTAGAAAGCAAATGATCAGTGGTTTCAACCGCTTGTAAACAGCATTCACATCTTGATGCGATGTTTATACCTTTCTTTTGTATATTTCTATCTACCGGTATAGCATTCATTAAAGCCTTCCATGTGAAGGAAAGCATTTTTTGCGGTATGTTTTCTTGCCATACCCATTTAAATAGAGTTTGAGCCGGTTTTTTTTTTCTGACCAAGTCTTTTGCCGACTTGAGGGAAAAGTTTCCTTGTGGTGTTAACATCCATTTCCAGCCGCTCCTCTTTTGTATAGAGTGTGAGTCCACTATTTCTTTTTGTTTTTTCATTGACTTCCTACTGTTCGAGACTTTCTTAGTGGTCTTATTCTTGTTATCTAAATATCTTGCCCGCATATATTTAGCCCACAGACTATCACTTTCTTTAAATCTCCACCAGCTTTTACAGTCCCAGGCAGCTGCCGAGTCCTGGAGGCTCATTAGACCTAATCCTGCTTCCTCTTTCGGATAACAAATACTTTTACAGTCCTTCCAATGTAGTTTATTTCTGCCTTGTTTTTTACCCCATAAAAAGTTGGCCATTTCTGATTCGAGTTTTTTAATAAATTTCTTAGGGGGGTGTATCACTGATAATATGTGCGTAAGCATGCTTTGTAATACATGTGACAGCAGTGTTATTCTTCCCCCAAAACCCAGTAACTCTTCTTTCCATCCTGCTATTTTCTTTCTTAGTTTATCCTGAAAGTAACTTAGATATTCTTCTTTCAACCTCCCCTCATATATCGGACAACCTAAATACATTAATGCCCCTTTTATTTCTGCAAATCCCATAATCCTTTTTATTTTATCTACTAACTTTAATTTTGCATTTTTAGCAAGCATGAACAGACATTTGCTTTTATTAACCATTTGACCTGACTCTTTTTCAAAAATTTGGAGAAGATCCATAAGATTCATTAAAGACTTTATGCTAGCATTTGTAAATATTATAAGGTCATCTGCATAAGCTAAACAACCTATTCTAGGTGTATTCCTTGGTTGTCTGAATGACAATATTTTACATTCGGATATTTTCTTATTCAAGTTACGTATTAGCAATTCTAGATAGATATCGAAAAGAAGAGGGGATAATGGATCCCCTTGCCTTAAACTTTTATTTGGTTTAAATTCCTCACTTAACTTACCATTTACCAGGACTCTTACCCAAGTACTTGATATACATCTAAATATTAGATCTATGGTTAGCTCTGAAAAGCCGAACCTTCTTAACACAAAGCAAAGGGTGTCCCATTCTACTCTATCGAAGGCTTTCGATAGATCTAATTTAACCACTAAGTTCTTTCCTCTAGACTTACTTCCTATCTCTTTCATCATTTCAGATGCAAGCTTTATATTTTCTATCATTAATCTATTTTTAACAAAACCCGTTTGTTCCTGAGATATTATTGAAGGTAAAATTAAGCTCAGCCTATTTTGTAATATTTTTGCCAGTATTTTATAAATAGCATTGCATAAGCTTATTGGTCTATAATCCTCACATTTCTGTGGTGATTCTTTTTTTGGAATTAATACTATAAAAGATTTTGCCCATGCTTTTGGGATTTCCGCCCTTACAAAAAAACTTGCAATTGCAGGAACTAGCTCGGTTTTAATCGTATCCCAGTTTACCTGAAAGAAATAATTGTTCCAACCATCAGGTCCTGCTGCACTATCTTTATCCAGACTAAACACAACCTCTTTAACTTCTGGTTCTTCTAGGACCAATTCCATTGATTGATTTTGAACTTCCGTAATGGTCACCCTAATCACTTGCATTAGAGAATTATCTGTCCTACTTGACTGACTACATAATTGATTTTCAAAAAATTTTTTAAAAAGAGCTCCTATTTCCTTTTTATTTTCTACCCATTCTCCTTCTTCGTTTATTAGACCTTTAATTTTATTTTTTTGAGATTTTATTTTAGACATACTATAAAAAAATTTGGTATTACGATCCCCATCTTTTAACCATTTTATTTTTGCTCGTTGTTTCCAGTAAATTTTTTCCACGTGTAGTTTCAATCTCAGTTCTCCTTTAGCCTTACTTAATTCTATTCGAGTTTCATTATTATTTGTGGAGTCAAAATCTTGCTCCAACTTGGCTACTTTTTCTTCTAGTTTTTTTAGCTCCTGATTTAATTTCCCAAAAACCTCTTTATTCCAAGTTTTCAAACAAGCTTTTAGCCTCAGAAGTTTGATTGATAGGACTTGCATCGGTTTACCCTCTGCTGGCTCTTTCCAAGATTCTCTAACAAGTCCTGCAAAGCTCGCATGCTTTACCCACATATTTTGAAATTTAAAATTAGATGTATTACCCTGATTTTTTTGAATCGTGATAAGTAGTGGGCTATGGTCAGAGCAAGTTCTATTTAGGTGTCTAAGCCCCGTAGTCCCTTGTGAGGTGACCCACTTTGTGTTACACATAATCCTATCCAGACGAGCCCAGATGACTCCTCTTTTTTTCCAATTATTACACCAGGTATATCTCGAACCATTAAAATCTATTTCCATTAGATTGGTAATGGCTATTGTGTCATTAAATTATTTCATGGCTACCTTGTCTGGTGGTTTACCACCCTTCTTTTCTTGATGGCTTCTAATTATATTAAAGTCGCCTCCTATTATCCATGGTAAATCTCTACTTGCTATATCTTTCATTTCTTCCCATTATGCCAGCCTAGATTGTTTATCGTTTTTTGCATAAACTGCTGAGATTATTTGATCTGTGCTCTTATCTAATTTGAAATGTACTATTTGTTCAGTATCTTTTAATATTTCAATTTTCAATTTACTTTGTCATAAAATCCAAAGTTTACTATTTAGATTAGCATAAGCCTTATTAAATCCTAAAATTACTCTATATTTATTTAGTTGAGCTTGCAGGACCATTGGTTCTGCAATAATCAGTAGTGAGATTTTATGTTCTTTAATTAAAAGTCTTAATCTATTTATCGTGGGGCTATTGGCTATTCCCCTAACATTCCAATATAGACATCTATCCATTAAAAACTAGTTTAGCTTGGGCTCGAGTTGTACACTTAGATTCATATGACATGTTAGCATATTTTTTCGTATTTCTTGCTGTTTTAGGAGTGTGAGAAATTTCATACCTAATCTCCTTATATTTTACCTGTTTTCCGAGCACCATAGCCATTTGCTTTAGGGTCTCCATGGATTGGGTTCTTGAAAGATTCCCCCATTCTTCATTATAAATATGTATATCATCCTTTACTTTAAACTCCGCCTCATCTTGGGATACATCATCCTTATGGCTTGAAGGGCAACTAAAAATTACCGATTCATCTTCAGGAAAATCCAGAAGATCCTCATCTATCCATGAATAATCCTCAAGTTTTTCTTTCAATACAATTCTTGTTTTAGATGTTTTTTTATATTTTTTCTTATATTTTACCTCCTCCCATCCTTTTATTAAACTAACATCATTTTCTATCCCCGAGTTAGTCTCTCTCAGGGGTCCTTCATCTTGAGTAATATTTGGATTATCTGGAGGGATGCTTGAGTGCAAATCTCCCTTCGGCTGGTTTTGTTTGTGAAGTGAAGCCTCCTCTTTCCTTACCCAATGCATCACATTCCCGCCTCCTCCTTCGTGCTGCTGACCGTTGTTATGTTCTTCTTTCCCCACCTTGCACGAGGAATTTTTATGCCCTAGCCTCTTACATTTTGAACAGTAGGGAGGAAGGCTTTCGGGAATGATAGTTTGCCAAAACCCCTCGGCATGTTCCCCTTCACCACTACCTATCCATATTTTTTCAGGCGGTTTAGTTAAGAGGTTTAGCTCTACACATACATGTGCTTTGTTCGGCCTTGACATGGTTCTTGTGGCTTCATCTCGTAACATGGGCTTACCCAAGCATGATGAGATTGCATAAAGAGATGTCTCAGAGAAGAAATGGAGTGGCAGAAAAGGCAATGTAAACCATACCGGAGCTATAGGCGCCTCTTCAAGAGGAGTAAAATCCTTTGTCCACTTCAGTATACGCATGGGGAAGCCGTCAACTTGCCATAATCCACGCTGCCATAGGCGATATTGATCTTCCAGTAGAGAGCATTGCAGCACAACATGTTTGGCATCGAAATCAGCAAATTTCACCTTCCCCTTTAGCTTTAAATTGTCGATAAATTTTTGAACTCCAATCGCACGAGGCCTGCCGTGAGAGAACTTTCCAATGAGTGTATATTCGAAAGGTTCTAAGAGCCTTTGAGATTCTTCGGCAGAGAAGATGATGGCCGGGAGACCATTTTTGTTCCCTTGAATTCGTAAGATCGGCGCGGAGCTCTTCACCACCGAGGCAAAAGACTTATTATTTAATAATAAGTCAGATTTTTCCATTCTTACCTTGTATTGGGCTTGGTTTGAGCTTAAATGATGTTTTCTTTTTTCTTTGTTTCACAATCTAACAATTACTCAACACTATACCCTTATAGTATCAAACAATAGTTCCCAAAAAATAAAGTCCATCAACTATCCCACAACAGAATTCCAGATAATCACTAGAGAGAAAAGGTGAGAGGATTTTCACGAGAATACCAGGAAATCACATAATAGTTTATACCAATTGTTATTATTCATGTTCCCGTAATAGTATTCCCATAACAGTTACACTTAATTTGCAAATATAACAAGCTGTATCTCTCAACTATATCAGAAGAACATTCAACAAAATTTATTCAATGTTTTCGTTATTGTTTCCAGATAGTTCGCAAAGCAATTAACACAATGGTTCTCCCAATTAACAGTTTATTCAAGATGTTCGCAAATAATCACGAGAGAAACTGTAACGAAAATCAATTCACTAAGCTATTTTCACAATAAATCCTTCAACAATTCACATACCCGTATGTTTATTCGAGATATTCGCAAGATAGTACGTTAGAGAGAAAATCCCGAGAGAACCTGTATCATAAAAAAGTACACGAAGCAGTTTGCACAATAATCATTCAACAAATTCACATAATCATTTGTTTAAGATAAATCGCGATAGAGAAAATCTAGAGAAATCTGCAGAAGAGTTTTCGCGAGAGGGTTTTCGCGAGAGCTAGGTTTTCGCGAGCACCGAGTTCTCTTGTATGAATATATCTATTAATCTATCTATCTATTAGTTTATCTATCTATATGTCTATCTATCTATCTATCTGCATATCTTTCTATCTCTATCTCTGTCTATCTATTTATTTATCTATCTATCTATCTATATGTCCATATGACTATCTTTCTATCTACATATCTGTCTATCTATTTATTTGTCTATATGTATATCATTTGTCAATCTAGATATTTTTTTATTTTTCTAATACTATATTCGTATATTTGTTTATTTATCAATCAATCAATCTATCTATCTATCTATCTCTCTGTTTGTCTATATATCTATCTATCTATATCAATTTCTCTATTTATATATCTATTTATTTAATTTTCTATCTATCTATATATATTTCTAATTGACTATATATCAACTATTTATTTGTCTATTTGTCTATCTATCTATATGTCTATATATCTATATTTCTATATATCTATATTTTTATATATCTATTTGCATAACTTATGTGTCTATCATTTTATATATTTATCTATCTTTTTATCCATTTTTCTACTGGATTATATATCTATCTGTCTATCTATCAACATTCATTCTACCTTTCTATCTATCGATCTAATTATCTATTTGTATATCTATTTATCTCTTTATATTTATATTTATCTATCTATCTACATATCAATCTTTTTATCTTTTTGTCTATAATTCTATCTATCTATCTGTTTATCATTTTTTTTCTATTTGTCTATAATTCTATCTATCTATCTATCTGTTTATCATATTTTTTCTATTTGTCTATATGTCTATTTATATATTTATCTTTCAGTCTATCTATCAATTTTTATAGATTTCGGTCCTTCTATCTGTCTATCTATCTGTCTATTTATCTATCTATCTAGTGAACTATCTACTTGTATATATTTATATGTGTGTGTATGTGTGTATATATATATATATATATTTATATATTTATATCTATCTTTCTTTCTTTCTTTCTTTCTATCTATCTTTCTATTTATCAATCAATCAATCAATCTGTTTATTTATTTATCTATCGATCTATTTATGTTTTTATCTATCTATTGATCTATCTATCTATCTATCTTTATATCTATCTATCCGTCTATCTGTCTATCTATCTATCTATCTATATATCTATCTATCTATCTATCTATCTATCTGTGTGTGTGTGTGTGTGTATCTATTTGTCTCTTTGTATATTTGTCTATATGTCTATCTATATTTTTTCCTATCTGTTAATTTATCTTTTTCTCTATCTATATATCTATTAATGTATCTATCTACATGTCTATTTATCTTTTTTTCGATCTATCCAACTATTTGTCAATGTATCTATCTATTTGAATAACTAGTTGTCTATCTATCTTTCTTTTTATTTTTATATTTGTCTATCTATTTATTTATCTATTTATGTCTCTATTTGTCCATATGTCTATCAGTCTACTTTTCTATCTTTCTTTGTATTTATATATCTTACTATCTGCCTATTTATCTATCTATCTATCTATATATCTATTTATCTATCTGTCTATCTATCTTTCTACATATATATTTATTTATCTTTCTATCTAATATTCTAATTATCTTTTTATCTATCTATTTATCTATATATCTATCTATCTATATGTCTATCTATTTATTTATCAATCTATATATCTATCTATCTATCTAACTTTCAATCTATATATCTATATATATATATATATATATGTCTATACATCTTTTTATCCATTTATATATTTATTAATTTATTTGTTTATTAAATCTATCTATCAATCTATTCTATATGACTATCATCTATTCATCTATCTACCTATGATCTATCTATCTATCTATTTGTTTATTTGTATATTTATCTTTCTCTCTATCTTTCAATCAATATATCTACCGATTTATCTAGTTGTCTATCAATCTATCTATCCATCTATCCTTATATCTTTATATCATTTCATCCTTCATTTTGTCTAACTAATTATATTTATTTTTATATATCTATATTTCTTTCTATCAATCTATCTATTTATTTGTATTTTGTTCTTTTTGTGTTTTTGTCTATCTATCTATTAGTCTATATATCTATATGTCAATATGTATATTTGTCTATCTATCATCTATCTATCTATCTCTTTATCTATATATTTATCGATATATCTATATATATATATCTCTATCTATCTATATATTGATCTTTCTCTTTATTTGTCTAACTATTTGTCTATATATCTATCAATCTAACTATTTTAAATTTATCTATCTATCTATATATCTATCTATCTATATATTTATTTATATATCTATATATCAATCTATCTATCTAACTATGTATCTATCCACTTTTCTAACTATCTTTCTTGCTATTTATTTGTCTATTTTTTATAATCTATCCATCTGTATATCTGTCTATCAAACTATTAGTCTACCTGTATATCTATATATTTGTCTATCTAGATATCTTTGTATCTAATTATCTATTTATCTATCTATCTATTTGTATGTCTATTAGTCTAAATGCCTATCAATGTATATAACTATCTATCAAAATGGATAACTTTCAATATGATTATATATATATCTATCTATCTATATATCTATCTATCTATCTACTTTCTATCTATTATTCTACTTATCAAATAATCAATCTATATATCTATCTATTTAGTTTATCTATCTATCTATATGTCTGTCTGTTTGTCTTTATTTGTCTATTTTCTATAATCTATCTATATATCTATATATCTATCTATTAGACTATTAGTCTACCTGTATATCTATCTATTTTTCTATCTATTTGTTTATCTATATATCTTTGTATCTATCTATGTATCTATATATCTATCTATCTGTATCTCTATCAGTCTAAATGCCTATCAATGTATATAACTATCTATCAAAATGGATAACTTTCAATATGATTATCTATTTATCACTCTATCTATATATCTATCTATTTATCTATCTACTTTCTATCTATTAATCTACTTATCAAATAATCAATCTATATATCTATCTATTTAGTTTATCTATCAATCTATCAATCTATCTATCTATTTGTTTTTCTATTTGTATATATATAAATCTATTTATTTATCTATCTATTTGTGTATATATCTATCTGTCTATATGTATATTTGTATATTTGTCTATCAATCTATCAGTTTATCTTTATTTTTTTCTATCTGTCTATCTATCGACCAATCTATCTATACATCTATCTGTCTATCTATCTATTTATCTATTTGTCTATCTGTCTATCTGTCTATCTGTCTATCTGACTATCTATCTATCTATCTATATATCTGTCTATTTGTCTATCTATTAATATATCTATCTATCTGTCCATTTATCTATCTATAAATCTATCTATCTATTTGTCTATATATTTATCTCTCAATCTTTTTATCTCTCTATCTATCATTTTTCTTTTCTATTTATCTATATGTTTATCTATCTAGCTATCTATCTTTTAACTCTCTGATTATCTATCTTATTTTTTATTGGTGTATTTCTCTATTTATATTTCTATCTATTTAAGTCTCCATTTGTCTATCTGTCCATCTATATGTTGCACTCTCTATCTATCTCATTTCTATCTATATATTTATCTTTGAATATTTCTATCTATCTATATGTCTATCTATCTTTTTATATATCTGTCTATATATCTATTTGTCTATCTATATATCTATCTATCTATACATCAAACTAATAATCAATCTATCTATATGTTTTTATGTCTATCTATCTAACTATTTTTTTTATCTGTATATCTATCTATAAATCTATCTATCTATTTATCTTTATATTTATCTTTCTATCTATATATTTGATTAATTTATTTATGTGTCTATTTGTTTATATCTGTATTAGTCTATTTGTCTATATGTCTTTTTATTTATATATGTTTCTATCTATATATTCATCTATTTATCTATTTATATATATATATATATCTTTTTATCTATCTATATATTTATCTGTGTATCTACCTATCTTTCTATCTATTTATATATCTATCTATATATCTATCAAATTATTTAATTGCTAATCTCTTTATATATCTATCTATCTATTTATATATTTATGTGTCTATCTATCTATACATTTATTTATCTATTTATATATTTTTCTTTCTTTCTGTCTATCTATCTATTCTATCTATTTATATATCTATCTATTCTATCTATCTATCATCTATTTGTCTATCTATCTATCTATCTGTCTCTCTATCTATCTATATTTCTATCTATCTATCAATCTATCAGTTTATCTATCTATCTATCTATTAGTCTATCTGAATTTTGATCTATCCATCTATCTATTAGTGTATCTATCTATATATCTTTCTAAAGAACTATCTATCCATCTACCCAATTATCAATCCATCTATCTGTCTATTTATATGTCTTTCTATCTGTTTTTCCATTTATCTTTCTATTTGTCTGCCTATTTGTCTTTCTATCAATTTGTTTATCTATCTGTTTATCTATCTATCTATGTATCTATCTTTTTATCTATCTAGCTATCTATTTATCTGTCTGTCTGTCTGTTTATATTTCTATCTATCTAACTGTCGATCTATTTGTTTATCTGTCTGTCTATTTGTCTCACTAGCTATATATATATATATATATATCTATCTATCTATTTGTATGTCCATCTATTTATTTGCCTATCTATTTATTTGTCTGTTTTTATGTCTATCTATTTACCTTTCTATGTGTCTATCTATCTATCTATATATCTATCTATATATATGTCTATATGTTTGTCTATCTATCTCTATATCAATTTGTATATCTATCTATCTATATTTCTCTCAATTTATCTGTCAATCTATCTATCAATCTATTTATTTATCTATCTATCTATCTATATATCTATCTCTCTGTCTGTGTGTGTGTGTGTGTGTGTGTGTGTGTGTGTATATATATATATATATATATCTCTCTCTCTCTCTATCGATCTATCTCTCTCTCTCAATCAATCAATCTATCTATCTATTTATCTGTCTATTTATCCATGTATCTATCTGTCTGTATATCTATCTATTTATATATCTATCTATTTGTCTATATATCTATCTATCTCTCTATATGATTGTCTATATGTCTGTCTATATATTTATCTCTCTATCTATCTCTATATATGACTGTCTATATGTCTGTCTATATATCTATCTCTCTATCTATCTATCTATTTATATGTTTATCTATCTATCTATCTATTTTTTTCTTTTTATCTATCTAGCTGTCTCTCTATTTGTATATCTGTCTCTCTATCTATATATCTATCTATCTATTTATCTATCTATCTATTTGTCTATCTATCTCTATATCTTTCTGTCTATATATTTATGTATCTTCTATCTATCTATCTATTTTTATTTATGTCTATCTATCTCTCTATCTATTTGTCAATCAATCAATCTATCATCTATCTGTCTATATGTCTATCTATTTGTCTATCTATATGTCTATCTATCTATCTTTTTATATATCTATCTATCTGTCTATCTGTCTGTCTGTCTGTCTATCTATTTGTCTATTTGTCTGTTTGTCTATCTATCTATATAATTGAAATGCCTCAAAAATACCATAGTATTTTAATACCATAGTATTTTAATACCATAGTATTTTAATAATGTTTTTCATTTATGTTTAGGGTATACAATAAAATTTGTAAAAATATGAAATTAGGACCCATGTGTCATAAATGAGAATTATAAGTGTAACTATGAGGGCCATAGTATTTTAATACCTTAGTATTTTAATAATGTTTTTAGTTTGTGTTTAGGGTATAAAATAAAAATTATAAAAATATAAAATGAGGATCCATAAGTCATAAATTAGAAGTTTAAGTGTAACTATGAGGATCATAATATTTAATACCATAGTATTTTAATAATATTTTTAGTTTGTGTTTAGGATATAAAACAAAATTTGTAAAAATGTGAAATGAGGACCCATGAGTCATAAATGAGAAGTATATGTGTCAAAGTATAATTAAAATGGAAATTAATGAAAGTTGAAATGAGGTGTTAAAATGCCAAAAATAAAAAATTAAAATTAATGTGTTGCCAAACAGGGCATGGGTAATTGTAGATAAAAAAAATAACCTATTTTCGCCTTGGACAGACCTTCCTCTCAATAAATAATTTTCATTTTAGAAAAGAAGGTAGAGATCTAGGGTTTGTTAATTGTGGGAATTATTAATTTTTTATAAAAATCAAAGGTTGATGTGATCAAGAACCAGGAGGAACCTTAGTATTGAAGTTTGAAAGAGATTTCACTACTAGAAAATATCAATTTAGCTAGGGAATTTTAGCTAGGGATTAATCCCTAGCTAAATTGTAAGAGATTAGCTAGGGAATAGTAATGGATTTATGATCTTTTTTTGGAATAAAAAAGCAACGGACTAGCGACGGATTAGCGAGAGAAAATTTTTCTAAAATTTCGATCAAAAAGGCGGGGGATTTAGTGATGGATTATCGACGAAAAATTTTCGTAAATTCCGCTCAAAAAAACTGGGATTTTAGCAACGGATTAGCAACGAAAAATTTTCGTAACTTCTGCTCAAGAAAAAGAGGATTTTAGCGACGGATATTGCGACGTAATATCCCTCGCTAATAAAAGCCTGAATTAGTGATGGAATCAGCCACGAATTTTCCTTTGCTAATTTTTAGCGACATAATTAGAGGCAGATTTTCCCTTACTAATTTTTAGCGACAAAATTAGCGATAAATTTTTCATTGCTAATAAAATCCATGATTTATCGACGGATTTAGTGATGGATTTTCTCTTGCTAATAAAATCCATGATTTAGCAACTGATTTTGCGACGGATTTTCCCTTGCTAATAAAATCTATGATTTAGCGACGGATTTAGCAATGAATTTTCTCTTACTAATAAAATTCATAATTTAGTGACAGATTTAGAGACGGACTTTCCTTTGGTAATAAAATCTATATTTTAGCTACGAATTTAGTGAGCGAATATCTCTAGCTAATAAAATCCATAATTTAGTGATAGATTTCGCGATGTATTTTAGTTGAAAATAAAATCTTTAATTTTGTGATGAATTTAGGGACGAAATTTCCTAGTTATTAAGATTTGTAATTTAGCGACGGATTTAGCGATGGATTTTCTCGAGCTAATAAAATTCGTAATATAGTGACGAATTTTTCCTATCTTATAAAATCCGTAATTTAGCTACGGATTTAGAGACGGTATTTCCCTAGCCATTATTTAATTATATATATTTTTTATTTATTATTTGTATTAAAATTTTATTTAATTTTATTTATTAAATTTATGTTATTAGTCTATAGATGAGCAATCATTGAAACACACATCCTCCTCATAAAATAAAAAAATTGATATTATAAATAATTAATTTAAAATAAAAAAAAAATTATATTAATAAGGACTAAAATAACTATTTTTATGATGTATTAATTTTTTAAAAAATTATACAAAAATTTTTTCTAAAATTTTTATATAAGAAACTAAATAATTTAAATTAAAGTAACATTAAATAATTAATTCAATAAGTATAATAATTTTTTCGATAATTTAAAAATTAAATTAACATACATTAAATTTTATACTAATTTAAATGTAAATTAATTCAATGTATGATAAAATAGAAAATATTTTCAAAAATATCTGAATAGAAGAATAAGCTAGTAAATATTAATATTATTATAAGTATTAAACAAATTTTATGATTATAGAAAACTTTTAAAAAAACAAATAATACAAATCTTGAAAATCTTGAAATATAATAAAAATATAATTTTTTAAATATAGTTAAAAGAAAATAAAATAATAATTATAAATAATTATATAGATGTTTAATCCTACTAAAATTTATAAAAATTAAATAATTGAGTAATATTTTTATAATTAGCTTTAAACATTAAGTTTTTATTTCATATTATCTTTGTAAAAATAAATATGAATTCTTAAAAATTTATAACCATAAAATAAAAATTTGGATAGATTTTTTAACATTAAGAGTATTTTATAACTTTTAGGCGAGTGGCTAGAATACAAATCATCTTTTCATTCATGTCTTATTATATGAAGTTTGTTAATTTCGTACCTATTTGATATTTTTTTAATACAAAACATATTTTTTTTATTGTTTATATATTTATTGTTTAATTAATATTATAATAAAAAATTATAAGGTATTTGTTTTTCATTTGTACATTGCTACACACACATTAATTTTGTTGACAAAGTTTTGATAGTAAATAAATTAATGAGTATTTTTGTATTTTAAATATATATTGTTTATTTTATGTTTTAATATTTTAAAATATAAATATATTCCTAAAATATACATTCTCTCTCTCGACTCGATGCATCTCTAAGACTCTAACATGTGAACCGAAGTCCTCTGCATTCCATCTATCTCTCGACGCATCTCTAACACATGAACCAAAGTCCTCTGCATTCCATTTATCTCTTGATGCATCTCTAACATGTGAACCAAAGTCCTATGCATTCCATCTATCTCTCAATGCATCTCTAAAATGTGAACCGAAGTCCTCCGCATTCCATCTATCTTTCGACGTCGATACAACTAAAATTAATTTGAGGTTTAAGTTTTAATTTTATATTGATTTGAGGTACGTTTACACATTTATTCTTCATCGATTATCTTGGATTATTTAATCGAAGTGTAATCATTTATATTCTATTTTTTTTCATAATTTTAAATACCCAATGTCCTTAGTTGGGAGGTTCTAGCTTAATCCAAGTATAGAGTCTAACCTAATATGGCATCCATTCACTTTAATAATTTCATCAGATAATTCTTGAGTATCAACTTGAACAAATATGTACAGAATTGGTCAAATTTTGTCAGATTTTGTGTTCTGCTTATACTTATGCTTATCCTATAATTAATTATGACGTGCTAAAGAGAAGTTGACAAAGTGTATATTTGAACTTCAATGCAATTATTATAAATTACTACTGGTTGAGTTGTTATAACATACACAACAACTATTATTGAGTTGCCTCATTCATTTACTAGTCATTTCGAGGAACTTTTTGATGTATATTCTATATCTATCTAAGGGTTGTTGGTCTAATATAATTATCAAAATATTGCATATGATTGACTTTTATGGTGAGACCATTTCATCTAGAATCTCATATGAAGCTAATAATTATATGTTTCCCTTTAGTATTATGTCTGAAAAGCTCAAAAAATTAAAATGATTGACTTTGTTTTTAGAAAATATGAAAAGAGTTGTCGGTGAAAAAGATATCATCATTACATCTAATAGCCACATATCATCATTACATCTAATAGCCACATATCATCATTATATCAATAGGCACCCAACACTTATTCATATCATTCCTCGACTAATTGAACTAGAAAATTTTGTTTATTATTATTGGCACTTAAATTAATATTTTATTAGTATTTTTGTTAAATATAACACTCATGAACTAGAACACTAATCCATTGATAATCTTGTATTTATTAGGTTGAATAATGGTTATAATTTGTCATTGGAAGAACTAATAAAATTTAAGGAAAATCTAATAACATGGGTTAAATCACATGAGCCAAAATACTGAGGAATGTCGGAGTTCCCAAAAAAAATATGAGATAAAACAAAAAATAATTTGGTTGAGTCCTTCAATTCTTAGCTTTGTGTTGAACATCATCATTGGACTTGTAACTTTCTAATGAAACATAAGGAAGAGTAGGTAATATATAACATTGCCAAGAGTCAATCATTATAGATGAATGTTGTTTTTAGAGTTTGCACAAGTCAAACTCATATTAACATTGACAACATAAATAGAAAGTGCACATGTAGAAATTAGTAAATGTTGGGTATCCTAAGTGAGCATGCACGTGCAAAATTATAATTGATAGGTCAATCCATGATTGAGGTAATTGATGTAAATTCTCCAACCAAGAGGTGATGTATTTCTGATCATAATCAAGTATTAAGATGAATAGCATGCCATTAATTTGTAAAGATACTATGTATTGGGTATGACATCATTTATTTCTCATTATAGAGGTGTCAAATGAGATGTGTCGGGCCTGCCCGGCCTATTTTTTTTAAGTCCGATCGTGCTTTTGTGTCGGGCCAGGCACGGCACGGTTTTGTGGGGTTCAGCCCTACATGGGCTCGTGGCACGATCTGCCGGGATTAAAAAAAAATTAGGGTTTCGGCTCGCCCAAAACCCTAATTTAAAAAAAATTAGGATTTCGGCGCCCCCGTAACCCTAATTTTAAAAAAAAAAATTAATTTCGGCACAGTATCATGCTAGGCCAGGCACAGCACGAGGCCCGGTTGGCCTCGGCATGGCATGGCACGATTGTGCCGTAGACAGGCACTACACGAGCTCGGGCATGGGAAATTTCGGTGCCGGGCCGGCCCAGGCACGGCCGAATCGTGCTATGCCTCGTGCCGTGCCAGGCCGGCTCGGCCCGGTTGACACCACTATCTCATTATACCCTCCTCACTCTAAATACATTGAATCTCAATTTATGAATAAATAAACTATGTTTTGTTTCAAATGAAACGCGACTAGGCATAATAGAAAGACTTACAAGAATCTATTAGTATAATATTTTATCTTCTTTTTTATTGATTTATTAATACCTATATCATACAACTTATTTTGAGATCATCTTCATATGGTGTACTGTTGATTACTAGGTAGTAATCTTCATCATTGATGAATGTCTATTTATTATCATCCATATACATATAACATATTACTACTACTTATAGACACACACACACACACACATACTGATGGTAACATGTTGCTATAATATATTACAATAGTATGTATATATTTATATTATATATATATATCTGATGTAACATGTAACAATGATTATATATATACTACACTATATATAAATATAGTGTTTCTAATGTTTTTTACTTGAGGTGTGCTCGATGTGGAGCATGCGATATTGCTCACAATGTGCTTAGTATGAAGCATTGTTTTTGCTCTAATGTCTTCTGAAAATACTTGAGTAATCCAAGTTTTTTTTATTTTAATTTACTTTACATATGAATGGTTAAATCAAGATATTATTTTTATAATTTATGTTTTGTATTATGTGGTATTTGATTTAAGCAATGTGTATCTAGGTATAATTATTTGTGATGATGTGTGGTGTGCATTGTGCATTACATCTATGAATATACTATAAAATTATTTTGGTTGACCTCTGATTTGTATCATCAATGTGGGCAACTTTTGTGTATACATGTGCACTATTTATTTAATTCTACTCTGAAATAGTAAAGGTTCATAAAAACAGAAAAACTATTTATATGTTATAATTATAAATTTGAAATCAAAATTTCTATACTAGTTATTGATATCCAAGCTTCCTACACACGCACACACACACACACACACATTATATATATATATATATATATTACAAGACCCTAATCACAATTTCTCACTTTTTATACCATGAGGCACACTATGTTTTCATAAATAATCATCACAAATAATTTCTTAATGAAAATAAATGATTTTTAATGTCTTTCAATGGATGTTCTACTAATTTTTCTTAATATTTATAATTATGTGAAAAGTTTGTTTAAACATTGATTCTATTTTGATTGATGTATATCCAATATTAATAATTCTGAGATTTATAAAGATATTAGATGATACTTAACAAATTTCAATACTTATCCATAAGTTAGATTTTCCATATTGTTTGTGTATTTTCTTCTTGATAATGTTCGATAATACTCAATGTGTGACAAAGAGAGTCGACACAAATCAGTTATCAAACATGCTCATTTAATAGAATGATATTTTTAGAAGCTATTATAATAATATTTAACAATATACAATGCTTTTCAATATAATCTAATGATATTGATTCAAAGACAACTAATATTTTTCTAAAATAATATAGACTCTTTTATAGAAATAGATTATATTTGATATAATTTGATAAAGTTTGAAGTAGCTTGAATATGTCTTATATCATCAATATTATTGATACCTTCTCAATGATTTCAATAATATTCGATACTATTTTTGCCTCTTGTTATATAATAATATTTTGATATATATCCTAGCACTACAAGAAAATATCGAATTACATAGGGAATTTTAGCTAGGGATCAATCCCTAGCTAAATTGTAAGGGATTAGCTGGGGAATAGCAAGGGATTGATGATTTTGGGTTGAGTTTGGGAGAAGAGTAGGTAGATAAAAAAAGTATAATATTTTAAATCTATAACATTTTTGATTTAGATAGAGGATATAAAACTATTAAAAATATTTAGAAATTTTTAATGATTTTAATCCCCACAATGTCATGCAACACAATATATTTGTTTCTACCAAATAATGTTTTATCTTCGATTTATGATTTTATCTATAACAATGTAGTTTATTATTACTCTAACAATTCAACTTCTACCAAATGTATATTAACTATAATTTATACCATTAACAACAGTGGATTATGAAGAGTTTGGGTATCTCTGTAACGTTGATGAATTTCATGTCATACAAGAGTATTCTCTTTACGACAACATTCGTTAGGACACCTTTTATCCTGCCGTGTTAAAAACATCATCTTTTAACACATGATAATTTTTCTGTGTTGCAATATGTTTATTTTAAACAATTTAAAAAACTAATAAATGTGAGTAGTAATTGTTAGTTGAATGTTGTAGTTATAAGTTGAGTAGCATAACTATTAGTTGTAACCTACAAGCTTAAATCTAAGTTTCATATTTCACAAAATTTGTGGTAGATGTATCTTGTAATAAATAGTAATAAAGAATATAAGAAAATATGAGAAGTATTATGGAAATGTATGTATCATAATTATTGAGAATTATATTGTATTTTTATTTTTTTTATCTTGAGATACTAGGATGAGATGATTCATATATATTAAGAGTATTTATAGTTTCTTTTTGTATTTATAAGTTACTTTTTATTTTATTAAATAAATGATAATGTCATTTTATAATTTTTATTCATAATATTATATTATTGTGAGTTTTTATTTATTTTATTCAGTTGTTTTATTTTTTATGGGAATAGTCGATATGTATTAATCATCAAAAGTGTCAGAATATCCCTTTTTGTGATGCAAACACTATAAGATATCATTTGGAAAAATATGACTTTGTGCCAAATTATCTTGTTTGGATTTATCTTGGGGAAAGTATAATGGCTCTAAATATTGACCAAAATGAGGATATTAAATCGTTTGCTTTTGGTGAAGAATCATCAAACACTTACCATAGAATAATCACGGAAGCTGCTGGTACTGACTTCAATATGGATTACATGGATGAACCACCTAATCCTAAAGCTCGGAAATTTTATAAAATGCTTAAAGTTGCAGATAAAGAATTGTGGCCTGGTTGTAAAACACATTCGAAATTATCACTTATGACTCGACTAATAAACAATATGTCAGAAAATCATATGTCTGAGATATTATTTGATCAAGTGATATAACTAATGAAGGAGATTATTCTGGTTAATAATTTGATCACTAATAACTTTTACAACACTAATATGTTACTACGAGGAATAGGTCTACCAGTGGAAAAAATTGATTGTTGTTTAAATGGATGCATGTTATATTGGGGTGGTAATATTGATTTAATTTGCTGTAAGTTTTGTGACCATCATAGATTTAGGAAGGCACCTCGTGTTGGAGATACACGAAAAAAATTAAAGGTTGTCTTTAAGAAGATGTATTATTTTCAATTAATTCCTCGATTATAGAGACCATATGCATTAAACGCTATAGAAAATGATATGAGGTGGCATTCCGAGCATGAGGTTGAAGAAGGGGTAATGCATCATCCATTAGATTCACCTGCTTGGAAGCATTTTAATTGTATACATAAAGATTTTGTAGTAGAAAGTCGAAATGTGAGATTGAGTCTCTGCATTGATGGATTTCAGCCATTTGGGCAATCTGGAAAATAGTATTCAACATGACCAATGATAGTGACACCTTATAACTTATTTCCGTGGTTGTGTATGAATGAGCAATATTTGTTTTTTTCAATATTGGTTCTAGGGCCAAAAAATCCGAAAGATATGCTGGATGTTTTTTTACAGCCTCTTATTGCAGAGTTAAATCATTTATGGGATGTTGGCGTGAATACATATGATATCTCATAGAAGCAAAAGTTCATTATGTGGGCAGCCCTTATGCATACTGAAAGTGATTTTCCTGCATATTCAATGTTATCTGGCTGGAGTATTGCAGGATGATTCGCATGCCCGTATTGCATGACAAATTCTACTATATTTACCCTGAAATTTAGTGGTAAACAGTCATGGTTTGATAACCATCGTAAGTTTCTACCTATGAATCATTCATTTCGAAGAAATAGAACTACAATTCGAAAAAATAAAACTATGATGACAGTTGCACCAGCAGTTCGTTCAGGAGATGATATTATTATAGAGATTGATAGTTTGGGTTTGAAGATGGTAACTGAAAAGGATGCTACTGGAAGTAATAGACCAATAGGCAAATTCTTTGGCTGGAGGAAACATAGTATATTTTGGGACTTGCCCTATTGGAAGTCCAATTTAATTTTTCATAACTTAGATGTAATGCATATTGAAAATAATATTTTTGACATTGTTTTCAACACTATCCTTAATGTAGACGGAAAAACAAAAGACACTTTAAAATCAAGAAAAGAGCTAAATGATTTCTGTCGGCATCCTGAATTGAAACTGAATGAGGGAACAGTAAAATTCCCTAAAGCTTGCTACACACTTGATAAGAAGGCAAGACATATATTGTGTGAATGAGTTACAAATTTGAAATTTTTTGATGGATATGTGTCAAATATGAGTAGATGCGTGGATATGAAGAATCTTAAGTTATTTGGAATGAAAAGTCATGTCTGTCATGTATTTATGCAGAGATTAATACCAATTTTATTTCGTTAATTTCTTCCACTAAGTGTTTGGAAAGTCTTTACAGAACTAGTTTATTTTTCAAACAGCTAACTGGAACCACAATCAAAATAGATACATGGTGAGGCTGGAGAATGACATTCCACTTATTATTTGTAAGCTTGAACGGATATTCCCACCGAGTTTTTTTGACTCAATGGAGCATTTGCCAGTCCATTCTGCATATGAAGCAAGGATTGCAGGGCCAGTCCAATACAGGTGGATGTATCCTTTTGAGATGTAAATACATATAATTTGCTGTGTTTTATTATTTCGTACTTTAAGTAATATTGTAATTTAATCAAATTGAAACCTAACATTTTGGTTGTAGGTATTTTCGTAAGTTGAAATTGAATGTTAGAAACAAGGCAAAAGTTTAAGGTTAAATTTACAATACATATTCAGTAGAAGAAGCATCATCATTTTGTTCTTATTATTTTGATGATCATGTCAATACAAAGAATAGAAATGTGCTGCAGAATTATGAAGGTCATGTGATGGTAGAAGATGATTCTGTGGACAAATTATCTATCTTCAAGCACCCTGAAAGAACATTTGGAAAAGCAATGAAAAGATGTATGACAGATAAAGAGTACAAAGCAACCCGGAGCTATGTTTTACTTAATTTTGATGAGGTTGCACTATACATTGAGTATGTATACACAAAATGGTTCTAGGTTTAATCATAGTTTAATTTTATCTTTAATAGAAATTATTAAAAATTGATATATATTTTTCTTTCTCTTTTTATATTTGTGCAGTATTTATGTTGAGCAGTTAACATATAGGCAACTAGCAATTTCTAGAAATGATGCCGATTATATGCTAGAAGCTGAATTTGCGAATTAGTTCAAAAATTATGTGAGAATTATTAAATTTTAAATTTTGAATTATTTAATTTATTATTATCTTTTATTTGTTAATACAAACTTTTTAATTTATGTCACAGGCAATTGATCCTTCAAATGGAGATTCAAATATTTTTATTTAGAATCTAAGTAAAGGCCCGTTTCGATATGTGACAACCTATCCTGGGTATTTTGTTAATGGATATAAATTTTACACAATCGGGCACGGTTCTTCTAAAATAACATTGAATAATGGTGTATGCATTAAATGTGCATGATATAGTGCATATGAGATTTATTATTATGGTCAACTCAAAGAAATTATTCTGTTGGAGTATCTTGGACTAAAAATAACAGGATTATACAATTTAAGTGAGAGTAGTTTGATCCTATACCAAATGTGTTTACAAAGATTCATTCGGATTATAAGCTAGTGGATGTTAACCATAAATGCAGATATAATCGATATGATCCATTTATTATGGTAGTTCAAGCCGCTCAGGTATATTATTGTACATATCTGAGTTTATCTCGTGAAAATGGAGATTGGTGGGTGATTTTCAAGATCAAAGCTTGATCAAAATTTGAAGTATTAACATCGCAACAAAGAAGTGCAGACTTAGAAATTGCAGTGGTATTCCAGGAAGATGACATAAATAATATTGAGCCTTGAGTGTAGATGAAGATCCAGAAAATTTATGTGACTCAAATAGTGGCATAATAAAAATTGAAGATGAATAATTTCTATCTGAAGATGAGTTCGAACACTCTATCGAAATCAGACGAAATATCAGAAGATCCATTGGACGATGATAGTGATGCCGATAATTAAATTGTTATAATTTTATTATAAATTTAAACTATCAAAGACATTTTAAATTTTGTTGAAATCTATCAGTGTGTTTTATTCAAAAATGCATGCTTGTTCATCATATTTCTATTTTTTGTTCTTTATTTTATATTGTACAGTAGATGGCACCTAAAGGACGTGGCCATGGTGGATGTGGACGTGAAGATAGAAATGAACCAAATTCATCTAGTATGTTGCAGTCTTAGTACCCATCTCATAGCCACCATATCCTAACTTCAACATCACAATCACCATCTCCATTTCTATCACCATCACCAACATTGAGACCTCTACTATCACATTTATCATATGTAAGCCCACCACTGATTGTGCTTCCTGCTCACACTTTTGATCCATCTCTATCTTTTACACCACAATTTACACTGATTGTTCCCCCATTTACAATACCAATGACATCATCAAAAACTGTGTCTTCCTCTCCAGTCAGTGTAAAGTTAGAAATTGATATTGTGGATGAGATAAAAGATATATGTAAAAATGACTTGAAAAAAAAATTTTGATGTTACTGTCAGTGCTTTTTTTATATTATTATGATTTTCTTATTTTCTATGTTATTTATTTATTTGTATAGTTTTATTCCATCTCACAAGTGTTCACCTATAATTACAAAGGCTTTCAAAAAAATGGCTGATGCTAAAGCTTTCTCATGGAAGAAAGTTTCTGAATCGACAAAAGAGTCATATTTTAATGACTTTCAAGTAAACATAACAAAACAAAAGAATTGAAAAATAAATATCTAATTACTTAAATTTTATGTTGGTTATTATTCAAGTAGTAAATAATTCTGTTATCATTGTTAATATAAATTTTTTTATCTTTTTTCTATTTATATAATCAGTGCACATGGCCACCCAAATTTGATGGAAATATAAAGTCATTATGGAAGATCAAAGCTGCTCAACGGTATTCTAAATTTGTCCATAAATTAAAGAAAATAAAAGAAATGCCTGATTTTATATCCGAAGAAGACTAGCCCGAGTGGCTTAATTATTGGCAGGAGCCATATGCAAAGAAAAAATCAGATATTGCCAACAAAAATTAACGAAGTGAGGTTGCTGGACTAGGTACAGGAATCTATCAACAAACTGGAGGTTCAAAGTCGAGCATTCAGTATGCTCGAGATTTGGTACAAATTTAAAATTCTAAACATATCTATATTTTGTGGTTGTCTTACTAGTCCAATAAATATAATCACTGCATGGTATTATTAATTTTTAAAATTTATTTATCATTTGTTTTTTTATGACTTAATAAAAATATATTTTAGGCTGGAGAATTGGGTTAGATCCAAATTTTTATGAGATTTTCAGGAAGATGCATGTGAAGAAAGTGGATGATCAGTATGTTGACAACAAGTCTCAGATGATTGCTATAAGAAATTGTTATATTAATTAGATTTTATAAAACTGTAGTATATTATGAAAATTGTTTTGAATGCAAAATATTTAATTTATTTTTTGTAAATCTAGAATAATTTTTTTCTCTATTTTATCTCAGGACCTAATGGAGGAACGTGTGACAGCTGCTCATCAACAAGTTGAGGGTTCTTTGGATATTCAACCAATTGACTATAATCCTATTTATTTGGAGACAATAAGAGGTCGAAAGAAGTAGCGAGTGTACAAAATCAGCTCTAAGGGAGTATCATTTTGTTGTAGCAGCCGTGCTTCTAATTCATCTGTCTCAGCAATGGTGGATGAGGCGGTCGAACAACTATCACAGGAAACAAATGAACGTATTGTAGATATGGAGACCGAAATGAAAAAAGAAGGATGAGCAGATAACTAATTTGATGGAAGAAATACAAGAAATTAAAGAAATTTAAAAAGTAATGCAACAGCAGATGTCCTATATGGAGTCACAATTAGCGACATTAGCGGATCAGATAGCATTCCGAGATCTAGCTGCGAATCCTTGTAGGAGAGGCTAGCATTCCCTACAAATTATGAGGATGATTGAGTATGTGAATTATTTCTGAACTGTTATTTATTCTTGTCTTTGTGTAGTAAATAATTATGATATTTTTTTGCAGGTTTCAATTTTTTTATTCTGGTTTTGTTCATTGCTTTTCCGATAAACCAAATTATGAATCTTTGTAGGACACATTATGTTAGAGAAAATAAAAAAAATCCTCATTCAAAGCATTCAGACATTACCACGGTCCTTCCGATGCATGGGTCATATATTAACCGATTTCAACTTTATCAAAAAGAGGGTTAGCTTATCTTATCTCTATTATTCTAAAAAAAAAATTATTTTTGCACTCTCTTTATCTCTAAACATAATTGTGGGAGATCTTTTGGATTTTTGTTGAAGCTGTATAACAATCAACTTTAATTTGTGTTTGTTCATGTCTGTAATATTTGGTCATATATATATGTGAATATGTTTTTGTGTCTCTGAATTTTTTGGGTAGAGTTTTAGCATATTATAGGTATGTAAAAGCTTATATTTAGTAGCGGTAGCAGTGGCAGCAATGATAGAGATGGCAGTGATGGTTGTGGCGGCAGCGGAAGCGGCAGCGACGGTAGCAGTGGCAAAGGCGGTAGCGAAAGTAAATTTTATATATATTTATAAAAACATAGTTTTTTTTTTAATTTATTTTGATTTGATTTAGTGATTTAAATTTCTTACTGATGTGGTATCGCATTGTTTTCCATACGATGCTTGTATAATTGAAGGATTTTTCAACAGACATGAGCAGTGTGACTCGGAAAATTTTTTCACAGTGGAAAGTTGGTGATCGGAGGTGTTGTGGGAGAGAAAGTAACTTTAATACATTGATAGATTATACTTTATGCATAGTCTGTAGATACATTGATTACTTAGATGTAATATATTTTAGTTATTTTTTTTAGTTATTTAAAATATTGTATTAGAATAAGTTATTAAATGAATTTTTTTGTTAAATTTTATATTTTCATTTATAGTTTCTATTTTTATTAAATTTAATATAAAAATATTAAATTATTTAATTAAATTTTAGTTTAAGTTGTATGACAACCAACTTTATTTGTTTTTGTTCATGTCTATAATAACTATTTTTTATATATCTATGAAAATGTTTGTGTCTCCGAATTTTTTGGGTAGAAAATTAGCCTATTATAGGTATGTAAAAGCCTATTATCATAAGCAGTAGCAGTGGTAGCGATGGCACCGGCGGTAACGGAAGTGGCAGCGGTGGCATAGGTGGATGCGGCAGTAGCGGGGGCTGCAGCGGCGGTGGCAATAGTGGGAGCGGCAGTGGCAAGAGCGGCGGCATAGGAGGTAGAGGTAGTGGCTGCAGTAGTGGCTGCATCGGAAGCAGTGGCGGCAACGGCGATAGTAGCAACTGCAGAAGAAGTAGCGGCAACACCGGAAGCAGTGGCAGCATCGACAGTAGTGGCAGAGGCAGCAACGGCAGTAGTGGCGGTGGCGGTAGCAGCGGTGACAGCCGTAGCTATGCCAGCAGCGGCAGTGGTTGCAGTTTCGGCAGTAGTGGCTACGATGGTAGTGGCGAAAACAGTAGTGGTATTGGCAGTGACATAGACAACGGTAGTAGTGGCAGGATTGGCAATGGGAGCAGCAGCAACAACACCAAATGAGATATATATGTACGAATAAAGTTAGTATATGCGTACATATAATACTACATTATTTTATGTACGTATATACTGAGTATATGAGATTTTTACTAGACATTACGTGTTGTGACTCATACAACTTTGTCACAATAGAAAAATGATGATTGGAGGAGTAGAGGGAGAGAAAACAATGTCAATGAATGAATATATTATACTTTATGCATTGTCGGTAGATATATTGATGAATAAGATGAAATAAAAGTTTGTTATTTTTTTTGTTTTAATTATGTAAAATATTAAATTTGAATAAGATAATAAATGATTTTATTTTTTGTTTATTATAAATTATTTATAGTTTCAATTTTTATTCAATTTGATATAAAAATATTAAATTATTTAATTAAAAAATTTTAAAAATTTTTTAATTTTAAAATTATTTTTGAAATTAAAATGGCTAGGGAAAATTCCCTTATTAAATTAGCAATGGAAAAATCTTTTTCTAATTTTTCTAGGGAATTTTAGCTAGCTAATTTAGCTAGAGAAATATTAAAATTAGTGACGGATATTTCGTAGCTAAATTTATTTAGCTAGGGACTATATCCCTCGCTAAAATTTATAGACCAGCACTTTAGCAAGGGAATCATCCGTCGTTATTTTTGTTTAAAGACGAAATATCTTATTTATCTTGCTAATTTAGTTACGGAATTTTTCATTTTTAGCAAGGGATTTTTTCGTCGCTAACTTTTTAGCTAGGGACACTTTTGTCGCTAAAATTTAGCAAGAAGCACTTTAGATAGGGAACCAATCCGTCTGTAATCCATCGCTATATCCCGTTTAGTGTTGAAAAATACCCATTTAGCTAGGGAATTGTCCTTAGCTATATGGAAATTTTCTTGTAGTGTCTATCTGTTTGTGTGTCTGTCTATCTTTCTATTTATCAATGTGTCTATGTCTATTTGTCTATGTGTTTATATATTTGTCTGTGTGTCTATCTATCTATCTTTCTATATGTGTCTCTATCTCTTTGTCTGTATGTCTATTTGTCTGTATATATATATATATATCTGTCTATCTGTTTATGTGTCTATCTGTTTATGTGTCTATCTGTCTGATTGTCTACTATCAATCTCTATCTCTCTGTGGCTGTATGTCTATTTATTATTTGGTTGTCTATCATTATATGTGTTTGTATGTCTATTTGTCTATCTTTCTATCTCTCTGTCTATCTACCCCTCTCTCTATATCCATCTATCTATCTTTATATAGGTCTTGCTCTCTCTCTCTCTCTCTATGTCTATCTCTCTTTCTATATGTACGTCTCTTTATTTATCTATCTATCTAACTCTATTTGTATATATATTTGTCTCTTTATCTCTCTGTATATCTATTTGTCTGTCAATCTATCTGTTTATATATCTCTCTATATGTCTATCTATCTCTCTTTCTCTCTCTATCTATCTATCTCTCTCTCTCTCTATGTATCTATCTATCTGTCCATCTCTATCTCCATCTCTATCTATCAATCAATCTATCTATCTATCAGTATGTCTCTCTCTTTCTCTCTCTTTCTTTCTCTATCTTTATGTGTCAATGTCTATCTATCTCCTTGTCTATCTCTCTCTCTCTCTATCTATAGTATATCTCTCTTTTTGTCTATTTGTCTTTCTATCTATATGTCTATCTGTCTGTATATATTTCTATCTGTTTATATGTCTATCTTTCTGTCTACTTATCAATCTGTATGTCTATGTGTTTGTCTCTCTTTCTATCTATCTCTCTATATGTATGTATGCATGCATATCTATATGTTTATCTATATATCTCTATCTTTCTATCTATCTCTCACTATTATTCTCTCTCTCTCTCTCTCTCTATTTGTCTGTCTCCCTTTCTCTATCTTTCTATCTCTTTCTCATCTTTCTATAACTTTGTATTTCTGTCATTTTGTCTTTGTCTGTCTATCGCTCTATTTCTCTTTCCATCTATATATATATCTCTCTCTCTCTCTCTGTATATATGTATGTCTCTCTCTCTTTGTCTATCTCTCTGTATGTTTGTATATCTGTTTGTTAGTCTGTCTATATCTCACACACACTCTCTCTATATCTTTCTATAACTCTCTGTGTATTTCTTTATTTGTCTAAGTGTCTGTCTATCTATGAGTCTGTCTGTTTGTATGTATGTCTTTCTATCTATCTATCTATATGTCTGTGTGTTTGTCTATTTGTCTTTCTATTTGTTTGTCCATCTTTCCATCTTTCTATCTTTTTGTCATCTATCTCTTTGTTTGTCTATCTGTTTATCTTTTTGTCTCTCTTTATGTCTATCTCTTTTTCTATCTATATGTCTTTCTCTCTCTCTCTATGTCTGTCTATCTCTATGTCTATCTACCTGTTTCTCTCTCTCTCTCTCTCTCTCTGTGTATATCTATCTATCTTTTTCTTTCTCTTACTGTCTGTCTATCTCTATTTCTTTCTATATATGTTTATTTGTCTATCTCTCTCTCTCTCTCTCTGACTATCTCTCTATATGTCTTTCTATCTGGTGTATATGTTAGTTTGTCTCCCTCCCTCTCTCTCTCTCTTTCTATCTATTTACATATATATATATGTCTTTCTATTTCTATTTGTCTGTCTCAATATATATATATATATATATATATATATATCTATCTATCTATCTATATCTCTCTCTCTCTTTGTCTATTAGTCTTTCAGTCTATATGTCTTTTTGTATATGTGCCTTTCTATTTGTCTGTCGATCTTTCAATCTGTCTATCTATCTGTAAGTCTCTGTGTCTATCTCTTTGTTTGTTCGTATGTCTATTTGTGTGGCTATATGTGTGTTTGTTTGTCTCTCTATCTATCTATCTGTCTTTCTCTCTCACTCTATCTTTCTCTTTATATCTTTATCTATCTCTGTCTGTCTCTCTGTCTGTCTCTCTGTTTGTCTCTATGTTTGTCTCTATGTTTGTCTGGCTGTCTCCCTTTCTCTTTATGTCTATCTCTTTTTCTCTTTATCTGTCTATCTCTCAATATGTTTGTTTGTCTATTTGTTTCTCTCTCTCTCTCTCTCTTAGTTTGTCTATGTGTCTATCTATTTGTCTACCTATCTTTTTGTCTGTCTGTTTGTAAGTCTATATGCATGTCTATTTGTGTGTTTGTTTGCTTGTCTGCCGGTATGTTTGTCTGTCTACCTTTCTATCTCCTAGTCTAAATGTATATTTGTATCTCTCTTTCTGTCTCTCTCTCTCTCTCTCTCTGTGTCTCTTTCTCTATGTCTGTCTATATGTTTGACTATCTCTCTCTCTGTTTGTTTATCTGTCTGTCTGTCTATTTGTTGTCTATCTATTAATCTATGTGTCTATTTGTTAATCTCTCTATTTGTCTGTCTATATTTCTATCTCTGTTTCTCTATTTGTCTCTCTTTCTTTGTATCTATCTGTTTGTTTGTCTATCTGTCTATCTGCATGTCTATCTGGCTGTCTTTCTTTCTGTATGTATATTTGATTGCTTGTCTGTCTGCCTATCTACCTACTTGTTTGTCTATCTGTATGTTTGTTTGTCTATCCATCCGTCTATCTATATATCTATTTATCTATCTATCTATCTATTAATCTATATATCTCTTTCTATTTGTCTCTCTCTCTCTCTCTGTATCTTTCTCTCTCTTTCTCTGTCTGTTTATATGTATGTTTATCTCTCTCTATCTTTTTGTCTGCCTGTCTGTCTATCTGGCCTATCTGTTGTAGTCAGTCTGTCACATATAGACACACAATCAAACAGATAGATATACAGAGAGACGGACACACAAATAGACAATTAGTCTGACTGACTGACTGACTGATAGATAGAAAGATAGACATAGAGACAGACACACAGATAGACAGTCAGTCAGTCAGGCTGACTGACAGATAGACAGATAAATAGATACACACACACATAGACATACTGACACGTACACACATACCTAGATAGATAGACAAACAAACACACAAACAGACATACATACAGACACACAAACAAATAGATAGAAAGGCAGACATAGAGACACACACACACATACATAGACAAACATAAACACACAGAAAGACAAACAAGCACATAGAGAAACAGACAAATGGATAGATAGTTAGATAAACAAACAAACAGACAAACATATAAATAAATAGACAGACTGACAAACAAACAGACAAACAGATAGACATGCATATAGACACACAGACAGACATATATCTAGATAGACATATAGATCGACAGAAAGGCAAACAAATAGATATATAGACATACACATAGATAGACATACAAAAACACAAACAGATAGACAAACACATAGACAGATAGACAGACAAATAGACAGACAGAAAGAAAGATAGATCCAAAAACAAACAGACAGACTGACTTACAGACGGGCATATAGACAAACAAATAGACAGATGCACAGACTGATAGACAGACAGACAGAAACATATAAAGACAAAAAGATAGACACATAAATAAAAAGTTAGACAGAAAATGAGACTGACAAACTGACACAAACAGATAGACATACTCATAGACAGATATATAGATAGACATAAAGACAAACACATTGATAGACACACAGACATAGACACAAATAGACACATAGACAGACAAATATACAGAAAAAATAGACAAACAGATAGACACAAACACACTCAAACAAACACACAGATTGACGCAGACATACAAATAGATATATAGAAAGATAAACATACTGTGAGAAAGAGAATGACTGACTGAGAGACAAACAAATAGACAGATAGACAGACAAACAAACAAATAGATAGACAGACAAACCAACATATACATAGACAGATAGATAGGCAGTCAAATAGACAAAAAGACAGACACACACACAAACAGACACACTCACAGATAGACAGACATACAAATAGACAGATAGACATATAGACTGACAAATATGCAGATAGATAGATAAATGACATGCAAATAGATAGACAGACATACAAACAGATAGATAGATAGATAGATAGATAGATAGATAGATAAATAGATAGATAAATAGATAGATAGACACACACAGAAAAATAAACAAACATACAGAAACATAGATAGACAGATAGATAGACAAACAACAAATAGACATTAATACACACACACACACACATACACACAAACTGAAAGACAAATAGATAGATAGACAGATAGAGACACGCACACACACACACAGGTAGTCAGACAGACATATAGACAAATAGATAGACAGACAAATAGATAGATAGATAGATAGACAAACAAACACATAGGCAGACACACAGATAGATAGACAGAAAGATAGACAAACAATCATATAGACAAACACACAGATAAATACACAGAAAAATAGACAAACATATAGATAGACAAACACATAGATAGATACACGGATAGACAGACAAACATACACATGAAAGACCCACGGATAAATAAACACATATAGACACTTAGTTAGTCAAACAGACAAATAGACAGATAAACACACAGACACACAAACACGCAGTCACACAGACAGACACAGAAAGAAACACAGACATACACATAGAGAAACATACAGACATATAGATAGATAGAAATTTAAGTAGATAGACAGACACAAATAAATATACAGATACACATCAGTCACACATGCAGACACACAGACATACATAGTGACAGACACATAGACATACAAAGAAACTCACAAACAGACATACAGAAAGAAAGATAGACACAGAGACAAATACATAGATAGAACCAAAGACAGATACATAGATAGAACCAAAGACAGATACATAGACCGGTAGACACACAGACTGATAGACACATAGAAAGACACATATATAGATAGACATGCACACAACACAGATAGACATACAGACACACAGACAGATAGACAGATAAACAGATAGATAAAAATATAGAGTGACAGACAAACATGCAAACACATAGACAGAGAGACAAATAGACAAACACATAGTTATACATATAGACACATATAAAGATAGACAGCTAAACAAAAAAATAGTAAGACAGATAGACACAATGATAGATAGATAGACACACATAGACAGACAGACACACATACAAATAGACTGATAGACAGACACACTGATAGACAAACAGGTAGGCAGACAGACACGCAAACATATAGATAGATAGATAGAATATAGGCAAACACATAGACAGAAAAACAGACACACAAATAGATAGAAAGACATACACATAGATAGAAAGACAAATAGATTCACAGACAGACACACACACACATATCTACAAACACATAGATAGATAGACATACACACAAACAAACAAATAGACACATAGACAAATAGATAAACATATAGACAGAAAGATAGACAGATAGGCAGACTGATAAATAGATAGATAGATAGACAAATAGATAGATAGATAGACAAATAGACAGACAAATATATAAAAAGATAGACAAACACACAAATAGACAAAAAAATAGACACAAGATAGACAAATAAATAGATAGACACATAAACAATTAGACAGAAAGATGGAAAAACACACAAATAGATAGACTACGCAAACAAACATAAAAATAAACACACCGATTGACATATAGATAGATATACAAATAGATAGTCTAATAGACATACTGACTGACTAACTAACTGATAGATAGACAAACAGATAGATAGATACATAGTCAGACACATAGTCAGATAGATAGTCAGACAGACACACAGATAGACCCACAAATAGAAAGATAGATAGAAATAGACACAAATAGACAGACATACACATTGAAACATAGACAAACAGAAAGATACACAGATAGATAGATAGACTGACTCACTTACTTACTGACTTACTGATTGATTGACAAACTAATAGATAGATATACAAATAGACAGATAGATAAATAGATATAGAGACAGACAGATAGATATATAGATATAGAGATAGACAGATAGACAGACACATAGATAGAGAGATAGATAGATAAACAGACACAGACATACACACATACATACACAAAAAAATAGATAGACAATTAGATGGACACATAGACAGACAAATAACCATACAGATAGACAAATAGACAAATAGATAGATAGAAAGACACATAAATAGATAGACACATAGATACATAGACACGCACAAAAATAGTTAGTCAGATAAATAGATAGATAGATAGACACACACACACACACATAGACGGATAGGCACACAGACACACAAACAGATACATAAGCAGACACATAGATAGATAGATAGATAGATAGATAGATAGATAGATAGACAGACACATAGAAAGACATAGATAAACAGATAGACAGAAGGATAGATAGATAGACAATTAGACACATTGATAGACACACATAGGCACCTAGGCATCCACATTGAAAGATACATAGACAAATAGATAGATAGACAAATAGATAGACAACACAAAGAGAGACACACAGATAGACAGATACACAGATAGATAGACACATGGATAAATAGATAGATAGATAGTCACACATAGACAGACACATAGATAGATAGACACATGGATAGATATATAGACACACACATAAATGAATACACAGACATATATACACACAGATAGACAGACAGACACAGATAGAAAAACACACACACACTGATTGACACACAAGAAGACACAAAGATAGACACAAAGGCAAACACACAGACAGATAGATAGATAAAGATAAAGATAGACAGATAGATAGATATATAGTAAGTCAGTCAGAAAAAATGACTGATAGACAGACAGACATAGAAACACACAGACACATAGACACCCACACCCACACGCAAAGATAGGCAGAAAGACACACATACATATAGACACACAGATACACAAACAAACATATACATAGATAGCCACATAGACAGACATACACACAAACACATAGACATTCAGACAGAAACATATACAGACACACTCACACTCACACATAGACAAACAAACACACAAACAAACAAACGAACACATAGAAACCCACCTAGACAGATAGATAGACACACAGATAGACAAACACATAAATAGGCAGACACACAAACAAACAAAAATACAGATAGATAGACAGGCAAACAGATAGTCTGACAAACAAACAAACAAATAGATTTTAAAATAGGTAGACACACATACAGACACATAGGCAGATAGATATATTGATAGGCAGATATATAGATAGACAGATCAACAAATAGATAGACAGGCAGACACACAAATAGATAAACATACAAATAGACAAATATACACACAGATAGATAGATAAACACACACACACACACATATATACATACATACATACATACATACATATGTACGCACATACGTACATACACATAGATAGATTGATAGACACATAGACAGACTAACTGACAGATATATAGATAGACTGATAGACAGATAGTTATAAACATAGATAGACATACTGACTAACTGAAAAATAGATAGACAGATATTCAGACAGACACACAAACAAATAAATAGATAGACTAGCAAATAGAAAGAAAGATAGACTAACAGACAGATAGAAAGACAAACTGAGAGATAGACAAACAAACAAATAGAAAGATAGATAGACTAAGAGACATATAGACAAATAGACAAATAGTTAGACAGATAAATAGACAAACTAACTGAAAGATAGACACACAAATAAAAAAAACACACATACACATAGACAGATAGATAAATAGACAGATAGATACACATACACAGATAGATACACATAGATAGACACACACTGACAGAAAGATAGATAGACAAACAGAGAGAGAGATAGATAGATAGATAGATAGATAGATAGATAGACAGATAGAGAGAGGGAGAGGGAGAGGAAGAGAGATAGATAGTCAGATCAATAAAGAGAGAAAGATAGATAGATAGACAGATAGACATACACACAAACATACAGAAAGATAGACATGTAGATAGACAAACTGATAGATAGATATATAGATAGATAGAGAGATAGGTAGAAAGATAGACACACAAATAGACATATAAATACACATATAGATAGGCAAACAAATACACATACACATAAATATATAGACCCACCTACAAACTCATAGACAGAAACATAGAAGACACACAGACATACATAAAGACAAATAGACAGACAGACACACACACACACATATAGACACATAGAAAAACACATATACAGACACACAAAAAGACAGACACACAGATAGACACACAAATAGACAAACACATAGATAGACACATAGAAAAATAGACACACGAATAGACAGACACATAAAGAGATAGACATACAGACACAAACAAATAGAAAGACACACAGATTAATAATTAGATAGAGAGACACACAGATAGATAGAAACATATTCAGATAGATGAATAGATAGGCACACAAACTAATAAATAGACATACATACAAAAAGAAAGACATACACAAAGACACACAGACAAACAAATAGACACATATACATACATACAGACATAGACACAAACACATAAATAAACAGACACAGACATACAGACACACCTAAAGATAGACACATATATAGACACACATATAAACACACAGACAGATAGAGAGACAAATAGATAGATAAACAAATAGGATGATAGATAGATAGACATAGACATTGACAGACTTACAGACAGACAAACACACAATCAGATAGACAGATAGCTAGCCACACATACATACACGCAGAAAGAAATACAAACAAATAGATAGTAAGAAAAATAGACAGAAAAATAGATAGACAAATAGATAAAAATATAGACAAACAAATAGATAACACACGGACAGAAAAGCACACAGACAGACAAATACACAGATAAACAGACAAATAGATAAATAGACACACAAATAGATACACAGATAGACACACATAAAGACACATAGATCGACACACAGACAAACACATAGTTAGATAGATAAACTTACAGACAGACACACAGAGAAAAACACATACAATCACACATCAGAAAGAAACATATATAGACAGATACAAAGGTAGATAGATTGGTAAATATATAGACATAGATACAAATAGATAGATAGTCAGGCAGACACATAAACACATAGATAAACACACAGACTCACAGACAAACACATAGACACAGAAAAACAAACAGAAAGATAGATACATAGACATATAGACACACATACAAACAGACACACAGATAGATAGACACATAGACAGATAGGTAGGTAGGTAGGTAGATAGACAAACAGAAAGATAAACAGACAGAAATATATATATATATATATATATATATATATATATATATATATATATATATATATATATATAGTGTGTGGCTATCTGACTTAGAGACAATCAAACACGCAGACAAAGAAAGATAAAGAATGAGTCCCATATGGATAGAAAGATAAACAACTAAATAGATAGAAAGATAGATATATAGATAAAAAGAAAGATACACAAGAAGATAGATAGATTGACATATAGACAGATAGACAAACATATAGATAGATGGATAAATTAACACTTAGACGTATAGATTGACAGACATAAAGACACATAGACACACAAACAAACAGACATACATACATAGAAAATCACATAGACAAATAGATAGACAGAGACATGGATAGATAAACAGACACACACAGAGACAAATAGATAGATAGATAGGAACACATACAAACAAATATACAGATAGACAGTCATACATACACACAAATAAACACATAGATAGATACATCGATAGACAGACAGACTGGATGACACATAGATAGACAAATAGATAGATAGATAGATAGATAGACGCACTGACAAACATATAGATAGACACATAGAGATATAGATAGACAGACACACAGACAAATAGATAGACAGAAAAAAGGATAGACACAAACAAATAGACATGAAGATAGATAGATAGATAGACACTCAGATAGACACACAAACAGACACAAAGACAGACACATAGACAAATAGACAAACATACAAATAGAGACACAAACATATAGATAGACACATAGACACACACGTAGATGGACAAATAGATAGACACACAGATAGAAACATAGACACACATACAAAACATGGATTGACACATAGACACACAGATAGACAAAGAGGCAGACATATAGATAGACAGACACAAACACACATAGACATAGACACACATACAAATAGCAAGGTAAAATGACAAACTAACAAATAGACACACAAATAGATAGACAAAAAGATAAAATGATAGAAAGAAATACAGACACACTAACATACAGACACATAGACTGATAGAATGACATAGAAATAAACACATAGACTGACAGATAGATAGATACACAAATAGACATACAGAAAAATAAACAGACTAATTGGCTGAATGACTGATAGACAAACAGCCACACAAACAGACAAACAAATAGACAAAGATAAAGATAGACAGAAAGTCAGACAGATAGACAAAAGCACACATAGAAAAATACATAGATAGACAGAGAAAGATAGATAGAAAGACAAAAAGATAGATACATTGGAAGAGAGTCAGACACATAGATAGACACATAGACAAACAAATAGATAGACATACACACAGATAGGTACACAGACAGAAACACAATCAAATAGATAGACAATCAGACACATAGATAGATAGATAGATAGATAGATAGATAGATAGAAACATAGATAGATAGATACTCACACACATAGACACACAGATTGAGAGTCAGTCAATCAGACATACAAAAGGACAAATAGACAGATGTACAAATAGACATACACACAGACAAAAAGATAGATATTCAAACAGACAAACAGACAAACAGATAAATAGTCATATAGATAGACATACAGACAAATAGATAGATAGATAGTTAGATAGAGGGACACAGAAAAAAAAAAGATAGATAGACATACACACAGACAGAGAGACAGACAGACAGATAGATAGATACATAGATAGAAAAATAGATAGACATAAAGATAGATAAATAAATAAATAAAGAGAGATATACATATATATAGATAAACACATAGAATTAGATAGACTGACAAACAAACAAATAGATAGATAGACACATAGATAGATAGACAGAGAAATAGATAGATACAAAGACTGACATGAAAACAGACAGACAATTAGAGAGAAAGATAGACAGATAGATAGATAGATAGACACAAAGGCAAACAGATAGATAGACAATCAAATACACAGATTGATAGATAGACAAACAAACAGATAGATAGAGAGACATACAAATAGATAGATAAAGAGAGAGAGATAGAGAGAGACATTCAAACACACAGATAGACATAAAGACACATAGACAAACTTACAAACACACTGATAGACAGATACAGGGACAGACAGATAGATAGACAGAGAGAGACAGAGAGATAGAAAGAGAGAGAGACAGAGAGAGAGAGAGAGAGATAGACACATATATAGACAAACACACACCCACATAAAGAATAACATAGACAGTTAGATTGACATACACATAGATAAACAAACAAACAAAGATACACACAAATAGACAAATAGACAGACATACTCACAATCAAAAAAAAACTAACAGATAGACAAAGAGAAAGATAGAGAGATAGAAACACACACACACACACACGCCAATAGACAAATAGACACACACACATACACAAACAAACAGACAAACAGATGATAAACACATAGATAGACACACAAACAGACACACTGACAGACACACAAAAAGATACACAGATAAATAGATTTACTTACTAATAGATAGACAGACATATAGATAAACACACACAAAGATAGATAGACATACACATAGATTGATAGATAATTAGACATGCAAATAGACAGATAGACAAATAGATAGACAGACACACAGAAAGAGAGATGTACCCTCAGACAGACACACAGTTAGAAAAATAGATAAACAAATATTCATATAGACAAATAGATAGATAGACATACAAACAAATAAACAAACACACAGATAAAACAAATATACTGATAGAAACATTGATAGACCCACAAACATATAGAAAGACACACAGACATTTAGAAAGACACAAAAATAGACACACAAATAGACATATAGACATTTATGTAGGCAGATACATGGATAGGTAGATAGATAGACAGACATAGACAGACAAACAAATAGACAAATAGATACACAAATATACACACATACAGACAAATAGATGCACAAATAGGCACACAGACAGACTTACACAAAAAGATACACATAGATAGTCAAATAGGAAGACACATAGATAGACATTCAAATAGACACATAAATAGACAAACAAACATAAAGAAAGACAAATAGATAGACAAAAAAGTAGATAGAAAGATAACACATAGCCAAACACATAGATAGATACATAGATACACAGACACATAGAAAGACAAACAGACAGACAAACACGTAGATAGACACACAGACACACAGATAGAAAAGACACACAAAAAGACATACAAACACATAGATAAACACATAGACAAACACATAAACAAACAAACATACATGCATACAAACTCACAGACAGACAAACAAACAAAAAGATAGATAGATAGACATAAAGCTAAGACACCCCATCTCTCTGGGGTCCCATTCATTCCATCACACAACAAAATATGCAATAAAGTAAAATTTTATCAAATGTAACGTACATATTTTTCTCTTATTTTATTTGCTTAGCGGAATAAAAATAGATAATATTTTATTCAAGCCACAACCAGCTTCCCATCACACATACGAACCCACATGTGGTCTGTCATTTGTCATGGACTTGTACCTAAAAGGGGCCTCGTAATAGAGTGAGCAAAGTTTAGTCGAGATAAATTTCTATAGGGCTAATTCCTACATAAGTGCACATACAACATCATGCATATATATCAATACCCATTCAAGTAAAATATTTATATTAATGCAATTATGGATGAAATATTTATATGCTCATATTCCTTAGTCCCATTGACTCCCTCAAACATGCCGAAACCAAGTGTGACATATTATATATAGATGTAGATATATATATATATATTTGGAATTATTCTGAAAAATATGGACTTCCTCCGAAAAATAATATTGGATATTCTATGAATAAAATATATTTTTCTTGGACATACTCTATGAAATATGGACCTCCTCAAAAAAAACATATTAGACATTCTCCCAAGTTGAGTTTGCATATTAATATTAACCATGCTCCTGAAAAAAATATCATACAACTTAGTCTGGTCATTGTCCCAATTCAATTTTGCAAAATATAATCGATTATATCTTTATATGTTTATATATTGAATGTTCTCGTGCATATGAAATGTAAATATATCATTTATATTTAAACCATGTTCTAAACATAGTTAATACAAACCAAACCCAATTTATACTATAATATATTTTACTAAACAAAACATAGATACTTTTTACTAATTAACCATTCCTAATGAAATTTCTAAACAGATCGAATTGAAATATAAATCATGATCATTTATTGTCTTTAAATAGAAAGAAATTCCAATAACAAAAACTACTACCTCTTGGAATATTTCAATGAAACTTTATAAATTTGATATCAAACTAAAAATCTCATCACTTTGAGCAATTTTTATTCTTAGACTAATCTATTCCAACCCCAGAATAATCGATTATGATCAAAAGAAAATCAATGAACCGTTTAATTTTTTTATCTACACGGTCTCTCTCTCTCTGAAGTGTTATTATTTTCTTTCCATCATCCTATTTTTTGGATTCTTGTCGTTTATTTTTTTTAATTAAAATAATATATAAAAAACATATTTTTATTTTTTTTCTTTTTTTTTTCTAAAATTTGACCTCGCATGGCGCAACAACATGCTGACATCGTGGCGTGATTTTTTTAATTTCCTAATTATAATAATAATAATAAAATAAATTAAAAAAAAATAACTAAATTTTGACTTACTCAGAATTTGATAAAATTTATTACCATAGTTATATTTTTCAAGAAAAATTCAATGATGAAATCTATTTTTATCATTAGGGTTCTAATATTTTCAGCTTATTTTTCTTATTTCAAAATTACCATTTTGGACATTTTTTCAAAAAAAAATATTATTTATTTATTCATTTTTATCTAGGATTTCACACACACACACACACAAACAGAAAATAGACATACAGACAAACATACAGATAGACACAAAGAGACAGACACATATATAGATATATAAATAGACAGACAGACATAGATAGATAGATAGATAGATAGATAGATAAATAGATAGATAGGCAAACAGATAGACATACATAGAGAGAGATAGAGAGACATACAGATAAAGAGAGATATAGATAGACAGAGAGAGTGAGAGACATAGGGATAGACAGAGAGAGAGAGAGAGGGATAGATAATGAGAGAAAGATATATATATATATATACAAAGAGCTAGATAGAGAGATAGATAGATAGATAGATAGATAGATAGACACATAGATAGACACACAAATAGACACACAAATAGACACACATAGAGATAGACAGAACGACACACAGGCTCACATATATATAGAAAGACATATAGACACATACAAACAAACAAACAAACAAATAGATAGAATTACAAATAGACACACATATAGACAAGCAGACACATAAACAAACAGACAGACAGATATACAAATAGATAGACTGATAGATAGATAGATAGATAGATAGACAGATATATAGGCAGACAGATAAATAGGCAGACAGATAGACGGATAGGTAAAGAGAAAGATAGATAGACATATAAATAGCTAGATAGACAGACATGCAGAATGATAGATAGACAGACATAAAGAAAAATTGAAAGAGAGAGAGAGAGAGAGAGACAAATAGTGAGAAAGATAGATAGAGATAGAGAAAGAGAAAGATAGATAGAGAGACAAATATAGAGAGAGATAAAGAGAGATAGAGAGAGAGAAATAGATAAAGAGATAGGCAGAACAACATAGAGATAGATAGACTGATAGACAGATAAAGAGGCAGATAGATAGATAGATAGATAGGCAGGCAGACAGATAGACAAATGGAAAAATAGATAACCAGATAGAGAGAAAAGATAAACATATAGATAAATAGAAAGATATATGGATAGAAAAAGATAGAAAGATAGAGAGAGAGAGAAACTTAAAGAATGAAAAATAGAAAGGTAGAGATTATGATAGACAAATAAAAAGATAGACAGACAGATACTCAGATAGATAGACAGAGAGATAGATAGATAAATATATAGATAGATAGATAGATAGACATATATACACACAAATAAACAAACAGACACTCAGAAAGATAGATAAACAAAAAAAGAGACACTTAGATAGATAGACACATAGATAGACAGGAAGATATACATATATAAATAAAGATAGATAGACAGATAGACAAATGGACAGACAATCAAACATATAGGTAGATAAATCGACAACTCACAGACAGATACACAAATAGACATATAGACACATAAATAGACATATAGACAAATAGATAGATATATAAATAGACAAATAGATAAAGATTGAGAGAGAGAGAGAAATACATGCATACATAGAGAGAGAGAGAGACAAATAGGTAGACATATAATGAGAGAGAGAGAGAGACAAATAGGCAGACATATAGAGAGAAAGGCAAATAGTCAAACATATATATATATATATACATATAGAAATTGATAAAGAGAGAGAAATAGATAAAGAGAGAGAAATAAATAGATAGATAGAGAGAGAGAGAGACAAATGGGCTGACAAATAGATAAATTGACAGATAGACAGATAGGCAGACAGACAAATAGAGAGACAAACTATTAGAGAGATAGACATAAAGAGAGATAGATAGATAGAGAGAGAGAGACAAACAGATAAACAAAGAGAGAGAGTGTGTGGGAGAGGAAAGAGAGCGAGATATAGAGAGAGAGAGAGAGAGATAAATTGAAAGATAGATAGACATACATAGAGAGTGGAGAGAGAGAGAGATAGAAAGATAGATGTAAAAATAGATAGATAGGTAGATAGGCAGATAGACATAGACAAAAATTTAGTCAATAAGACAAATAGAGAGATAGACGGATAGTTGATAGAATAGAGATAGATAGACAGATAGACAAACAGACAGACAGATAGATAATAAGAAATATAGGTAGGCATGCAGGCAGATAGACCAACAAAAGGATATATAGATAGACAAATAGACAGACATATAGATAGACAAATAGACAGACAGACACACACACACACACACATAGATGGACACATGAAAAGACACAAAGAATGATGCATAGACAGACACATAAAAGATAGATAGGCATAAAGATAGACAAACAAACACATAGACACATATAGGCAAACAGACACACATATAGACATACAAATAGACAGACAAATAGACGCACCAAATAACAAATAGAGAGACAAACAAACAAAAAACTAGATACAATGATAGACACAGACAGACACATAGACAGATAGATAGACATACATCCATACAGACAGATAGACACACAAACAAATAGATATATAAACAAACAAACACATAAACAAACACACATATAAATAGGCAAATACATAGACAGACTGACTGAGAGAAAAACAAAAAAGACACATAGAGAGACATGGATAAATAGATTGATAGACACACAAATTGATAGACATATAAATAGACAGAAAGATAGACATACAGATAGATAGATGGACACTACCAGAAAATGTTCATTTAGCTCGGAAATTTTAGCTAGGGATCAATCCCTAACTAAATTGTGAGGGATTAGCTAGGGAATAGCAAGGGATATATGATTTTTCATTGAAATAAAAATTTGCAACGGATTAGCGATGGATTAGCGATAGAATATTTTTCATAAATTTCACTCAAGAAAAGTGGGGAATTTAGCAACGGATTAGCGATGGATTAGTGATAGAATATTTTCATAAATTCCACTCGAGAAAAGCAAAGAATTTAGTGATAAATTAACGATGAATTAGAGATGGAATATTTATGTAAATTCTACTCAAAAAAGTAGTAAATTTAGTGACAAATTAGCGAAATTATATTTTCGTAAATTCTACTCAAGAAAAACATGGAATTTAGTGATAGATTAGCGATGGATTAGCGACAAAATATTTTCGTAAATTCCACTCAAGAAAAGCTGGGAATTTAGCAATGGATTTAGCATCAGATTTTCTCTAGCTAATAAAACCCTTAATATGGCGATAGATTTAGTGATTGAATTTCTCTAGCTAATAAAATTTGGAATATAAGAACAAATTTAGCGACGATATTTTCCTAGATAATTACATCCGGAACATAGCGACAGATTTCAGCAACAGATTTTAGAGATGGAATTTTTCTAGCTAATTACATTTTGAAATATAGCTATGGATTTAGCAACGGGATTTTTCTAGCTAATTACATACTGAATATAGTGATTGATTTTAGCGACAGAACTTCCCTAGTCAATTACATCCTGAATATAGCTTCGGCTTTTAGCGACGAAACTTCCCTAGCTAATTAAATCCGGAATATATCGAAGGATATAGTGACGGAACTTTCCTATATAATTAAATCCGTAATATAGTGATGATTTTAGTGATAGAACTTTCCTAGCTAATTAAATCCCGAACATAGGGATGGATTTAGCGAGGGAATTTTCCTAGCCAATATTTAATAAATTAATTTTTAAAATTTATTATTAGTTTTATTAGTTTATTTAATTTTGTTTATTAAATGTATGTTAATGGTCTATTGATGAGCGGTCCTTGAAAGATACATTCTCCTCGTAAAATTATAAAAAAGGATATTATAAATAAATAATTTAAAAAATATAAAAATACAAAAAAAATATATTAATAAGGACTAAAATAACTATTTTTATGATGTATTAATTTTTAAATTAATTATACAAAAAAATTTTCTAAAATTTTTAAGTAAGAAACTTAATAATTTGTATTAAATTAACATTAAATAATTAATTCAATAAGTATAATAATTTTTTTTCAATATTTTAAAAATTAAATTAACACACATTAAAATTTCTACTAATATAAATGTAAAATAGTTCATTGTATAATAAAATAGAAAATAATTTAAAAAATATTTGAATTTACAAATAAACTAGTAAATATTAATATTATTATAAGTATAAAAAAATTTATGATTATAGGAAGCTTTTAAAAAAGTAATTAATACAAAATTTGAAAATCTTTAATTATAATAAAAATTTAATTTTTTTTTATTAAATCGAAAAGAAAATAAATTAATATTTAAAAATAAATACATATCTGTTTGCCCCTACTAAATTTTATAAGAATTAAATAATTGAGTAATATTTTTACTATTAGCTTTTAATATTCTGTTTTTATTAAAATAAAAAATATAACTTTTTGTAATTATCTTCTCACTTTAAGTAATTTTTAGAATTTTAAAAATTATAAATGATATCAAAAAATATGAAATTTTATGCCTTTAGAATTATTTCATATTATCTTCATAAAAATTTATATGAATTCTTAAAAATGTTAACCATAAAATATATATATATTTATATATTTTTAAAAATAAAGAGTGTTTTATAACACTTAGGAGTGTGACTAGAAGACCAATCATCTTTTCATGTGTGTCTTGCTATATGAAGTTTGTAAATTTTGTTGCAATTTTATTTTTTTTCTAGTTATAAAACTAAACATCTATTTTTTGAAGTTATTTATATATTTATTGTTTAATTAATTTTATAATAAAAAATTACAAGGTGTTTGTTTTTCATGTGTACCTTGCTACACACACATGAACTTTGTTGAAAATATTTTGATAATAAATAAAAACATGAGACTTTATGTATTTTAATTATTTATTGTTTATTTAGCTATCTATACATATATGTAAAACTATATATATGTAATAAATATAGATGTATAAAAATATATAACTATATGTAAATCCTAAAATTAATTGAAAAATAAGTCTTTATGTATAAAAAAATGAATTGAAAAAAATGAATCTTTATGTAAATATATGTAAATCTTTGAAAATATATCAGAAAAAGATTTATCATCAATTCAACTCTAACATATATGTATAAATAAATGAATTGAAAAAAGAGTCTTTATGTAAATATAATTATTTATTGTTTATTTAGTTATATATAGTTGATTTTTTATACATATATGTATAAAAAAAAGAAGTTTACAAATATATGGATTTCAATCTAACATACGCCTAAGAGCATCTCCAAGAGGCTTGGTATCCACTACCATTTAGTTATTTAAAAGAGTTAAACTTAAAAATCCACTCCCTTTGCATCTAACTATCTATTTCCCATTTATGTAGTTTATCTCACCTTATCTATAAACCCTCGCCAGACTCCAACTCCAATGGGCTTCGATTCTTGAGGGGGCCTTTGGAAGACAAAACTTCTCTCTCCGCAACGCGGCATGGTAGTGATGCTGATCAGGAAAAGATTTATTGAAACGTAGGTACCTTTTACCGGTAAGTCATTCCATTAATTTGATTCAGATCATGTAATGAAATTCAGATAGAACTCATGCGATTGCTCAGCAATAATCAAACGCGACACAAAACTATGCGCACACATCTTTCCATGCTAGCTTTTGTGATTCCATCTCTATCTCTCTCATTAGTTTTAAGAACTCTAGTCGGGTATCAAACGAAAAGTATGCCCTATTGCTTCATTTCTGGATGTTTTTTATTTTTTTGATATGAGAGATAGTTTGGCTGTAGGGAGTTATGAAAGTAATTACGCACCAATGTGATATACTTAATAGTAAACAGCTCGCTTGCTGTTTGTATGAATCATATAAAGAAAAAATTATGTCAGCTCATACATCTTGGCCTCATACCTAACCACGCATATTAGCTTGTATGAGCTTTATAAATTATTATGTCTCTACTCTTCTATTAACGCCATTGAAGTACTTAGTATTAAAGAGGTCTTCACACATAGATCATGACAAATAGGCTATATCCTAAAGCTCAGTGATGCTTCCACACCAAAAGTTTACGTCCTGAATGAATAAAAAAATTACCATGAGAATCTTGAGGTATTCTAGGATGCCTAAGTTCTCAATTTTTCTCTTTACCAAACATAGCCAATACACCTTTGCTAAAAGATCATGTACACCACTAAAAATTATTATTCTACTGAAAAAATTTATTTATTCATTATGCCCATGATATAATACTACTCACTTTACATGTTAAAAAACAATTCTTATTGTTATAATTAAGCACTAAAACATCAAATTCCAGTTTATGTTTTATTATTTTTAATCCATCTGGATACTTTAGGTTCACAAATGGAAACAGAAGACAATTATTTATAAGTTTTTAAACCTTTGTACTATGGCCTTATTGCATGCCAAGACACAATATGTCTATGTATTGTATACACATACAATATATATATTGTTCATATATATATACTCACAATGTAAGCATATAGATATATTGTATATATTTGTATATATAAATTATATATATAAATAAATATGCACACACAAACACAATATATATAGATATACACATGCACATAATATATATATATATGTATGTATGTATGTATGTATGTATGTATGTATGTATGTATGTATGTATGTATGTATGTTGTATATATAGTATATATATGATTTATTTATATGTATAATATAAAAATAAGAAAAAAAATTAAATAATATTTTTGATTTTTATAAAAAATGAAAGTTGGATTTTTATTTAATCTGACCCATAGTGTATATATATATATACATATACTTACCACATATATATTGGATATAAACAATATATAGATAGAACATACATACATACATACATATATATGTATATATGTATGTATGTATGTATACATATATATGTATGTATGTATGTATGTATATAAAATTAAAAATAAAAAATATAAATTATAAAATATTTTTGATTTTTATAAAAATGCGAGTTGGATTCTTATCTGATCTAACCCATTACCCGTAGTCTTTCTTTTATATATTTTTTTTAAAAGAGAGTTGCTGATTTTTTTTATAGATACATACATAGATACATACATACATATTATTAAAAATGATAGAATTAGGTTGATTAGTTTCAATACACCAAGATATTATTATTTTCCAATTTGTTGTATGAAAGATCAATTTTTTCTTAATTTAGAAAACAAATATAATTTCTATTTGGGATACATAAACATAATTTTTTTTATATTAGTTGTGACACAATATTGTTAGTATGAGTATCTTACCTTCTTCGACCCCAAACCCTCAAAATTTATAAATGAGCCAAAAGATAATATGAGCTAAGTTTGAGTGGGACAAAAAAATTATTAAACTTAGTACCATTAAACATAAATTATTCATTTTCCCAAACCAAGTATAATTTTCCCATTTATTATTACCCAAATGATTTGTTAACATATGCACTTCATATATATTTTAAAAAAATATTCTTTTTGTAAAACACAGCTCTGACAAAATGTATATGCACTTTATATTCATATTTACACATAATTACCACTTAAATCTATTAGAATCACACATACACACACATATGCATGCATGTAAGTAAGCATATATATATATATATATATAATATGCTTACTTACATGAAAATATCTATATAAGTGAATTGAGTTTTATATTTATGTTGCAAAACTTTCATAAGAAACACATGCACGCACACGCACGCACACACACACAAACACGCATACACCACAAGTGTATGTGATGAATTGTTTTCTTTTTCTTGTAGTAAAAAAAGATGACATAAAAAGAACCTAATTTTTTAATAGCACTTTTTCAATGTTTTTGTTGAGGAAGAATTGAGGGATAAGTTTTAGAAGAACATGAAAAAATAAAAAAAAAAGCAAAAAAAACCTTTTACATTGTAACAAAGATAATCTAATATCATTTAAATTTATGGAACACAATAATATCAATGGCAACAATTATAACATATGGTTGATAAAGAAAATCATTTAAAGTTATTACACATGTTACGATCACTGTGCTAAGTGCTAACAATGTCTGGTCTGTCATTTGTGAGAACAATCGGGCTGTGAATCAAAGAAGTCATCCAGGACAAAAAAATTCCAATCCAACGGCCCAAAATACGCAACGATGATCATCACAATGACCTCTTCTTCTTTTTGACAAATATATCATATCGAGTGATTAAATGTATTTTAAACTTCATTTTCTCTCTCTAATCTCTCTCTTCTACTTCCAAAATTATTGAATCTAAAAAAAATTATGATTTTATCTCCTAACTAGAAAGTAATCACAATTTAATTTTTATTATTTAGAATGACAATGAATTAACTAATGCAAATATTTAAAACATAAACAATTTTAAAATCACAAGTTAATTATAATTTAAAATAAAAAAAATTAGATTATTTAAAACTTTAAAATCTTCTTTCTTCTGTGCATCATTGCCATTCAGCACGGTCGGGCACGACAGTGCACTTTGTCGTGCTCACCATGCCTTCATGTGTTGGTGGACAACGCCACCATGCCGCATTGTGAAAAAATGAGTAATGCCAGCATGAGATGGCCTATTTAACACCTCTAGTCTTAATCGAATGCATTCTATTCTTGAATAAACCCAAGTTAGCTTGGAAAGAATGCGAGCTATCCTGGAACAAATCCATGCTATCATGGAATGCTAGCATGGAATCAATCCGAGTTAGCCTAGAATGAACCTGAGCTAGCCTGGAATGAACTCGTGCTATCCTAGAAAGACGTCGAGCGGGCCTAGAATGAATCCAAGCTAGCTTTGAATGAATCTGAGCTAGAGGTGTGAAGCAGGCCATGCCTTGCTGGCACAACCCACTTTTTCTCAACACGACCATTTCGTGCACAACATGGTTAAAATCCCATGATGTGCCAGGCACAGTAGCTCGATAGGCATGACAAAGTGTACGATCATGCTCACTGTGCTGAATGATGAAGAGAGGAAAACCAAAAAAAATCGATCACGTGACCGAATGTTTTTAAAAAATATACCGCCACATGATGGGGCGATCAAATTTAAAATAAATATATAATCGCCCATAAATGTTTACCGTGCCGTTGACCATGGCACAAGGCACGACTCATGCCGGCCCAACATGCCACAAATCATGACATGGGGTGGCTGGGCCTCAGGCATGGTTCTGGACCGTGCCATGTCAGACCAGACACTACTGATATGGGTCATGCCCAGGCCGCCCGACCCATTTGACACCCTTATTCCAAGCTAGCCTAAAATAAACTTAGGCTAGTCTAGAATGAACTTGGGCCAACTCAAAATGAATCAGACTAGCCTATAATGAACCCCAACTAGTCTAGAACGAATTCATGCAGTCATGCTAGCCTAAAATGAATACATGCTAGATAGGAATTAATTTAGGTTAGCTTCATGCATTGTGTGCAAGCATGTCATGGTTTGGCCTAACATGATTCTCGCAGCCGACAAGCCATACCAGGTTGCCATTTTCAGAGCCATGTAATGCTAGGCATGTCGCTAGTGGCAAGACTAAGTGTAAAAAATATGACATCCCACTCGGCATGGTATGTTGGATATCTTTATGTAGATTATTTCTAACTGTGGGAGGCAACCAATGAAATAAAAATCTATATGATGACTATTCTATCAAGTTGAGAAAAAAATATTTTAATAATCAATATAAAATATATGAGTAAGCCTGATGACAATACCTCTTATCTTATGATAATTTATCTCCTCATATAGATATGTTTTCACAATGAACACCCACCTATGGCATATCTTATAAAGGCAATCATAAGACATGATATCATCTTAAATGAGATAATATTTGAGAATGAGACATGAGTATCACAGTACAAAAATACCTATACAATAAGATGCTGGGTATAAATCTTCACTTTATTTTGAAGAGTGATTAGAAAACTAATATCATAGGAATTGGGGATCAGAACACATGGCTACATGGGAGACTTTTCGTTGTTTTGAACATGCTATGCATGTCCCTTCTCAATATAAACTCTATGTTTTGTACAAACAAGTCTTGTAGTATTTAAATCATCATGAGCCAGGATTGGAGTAGACCCGAAGATTACCAAGTTGTATGGACTTGAGAGATATTTACTTTCTTGTGAAACTTCACTCTCTCTAGAGATAACTTGATCTATACTTATTGGTCAATATGATGGTTTCATATAAATATTATCATATAGTGAACCAAATTCAATTGTAATCAATGAGTGATCATCCCTCCTTATTGGAGGCTTAGGAAAGACTGAAAATTAATTTACTCACATATATCATATGGACTCTTGTTCTAGGCTCATTAAAAAATGAGTCTATATTAAAAAATATATATCAATATTTACTAATACTCAATCAGATTCTGGTTAAAAATACTAGCATACTTTTTTGATACTAGATTAACCAAGAAAATTAAATCTCAAAGTACTAGGTATTACCTTATCTTGTCATAGGAAAAAAAATGAACAAAACAAACACATCAAAATACTCCGAGTGATATTAAATAATTTCTATTTCAAAAATAAATGATTTAAAAAATCATATAATAAGAAATGACAAAAAAATATTTAAATGACAAAATAGATTTGATTAATACATTTATGGAAGACTATTTCAAAATACTTTGATTAAAAATATGAGTTTTCTCAATTAAATATATATTCATCCTTTTTAAAATCTCATTCCATGATGATGTATCCGTACATGAAGTCTGATATATAATCTCAAGATTATTACATAAAGTATGAAAATAATCTGATACATTAATTTATTTTGATAGAGTTATATTTTCATTAAGATGAGTTTATATCTCTTTATTAAATGACTAAAAATAAAAAAATATAATTTAAAATAAAAAAAATGTAATTTAAATTAAAAAAATAGGTAAAACCTGTATAATTATTAATCCATATGATAAAATATCCTAACCTCTTTATAATTTTATCTCTAGTGAGCTTTCATTTTTCTTCTAAATGTATCAAATCGAATGAATCTTTGCTCACAGATTTGTGGAAAAAAAATATCTTACTAAATATTTCAGAGAGAGATCTAATACCAGACATGAGCAAATATCTAAAAAATAATCAAAATCGACATTATTTATTTAATATATATTTATTTTAATAGTTATTATAGTTTCTATTTGTTTATAGTTTTACAAATTTTTTTATTTGTTGTTTATTTTATTACATATGAGAATACTCGACATATGAGCCGTCCCAATTCATATTGCCCATTATATAAGGATACATCACTACACATTCTTTTTCATGAGTTTTATTGATATTTTGAATTTATTTTCATCATGTTATTAGAGCCAGTACCTTAGAGAGCACAAATAATATGAGTTGTAGAGAGAAAGATGTGCACTACAAGAAAATATTGATTTAGATATGAAATTTTAGCTAGAGATCAATCCCTAGCTAAATTGCAAGGGATTAGCTAGGGACTAGCAATGGATTTATGTTTTTTCATTAAAAAAAAAATTTGCAATGGATTATCAAGGAATTAGCGATGGAATAATTTCATAAATTCCGCATCAGAAAAAAAGCGGGGAATTTAGCAATGGATTAGCGACTGATTAGCGACGGAATATTTTCGTAAATTTCAGTCAAGAAAAGCAGGAAATTTAGCAATGGATTAGCAACGGAATATTTTTGTAAATTCTACTCAAGAAAAGTAGAGAATTTAGCGATGAAGTTTGTGATAGAATTTTCCTAACTAATAAAATCTAAATTTTAGCGATAGAATTTCACTAGCTAATAAAATCCAAAATTTAGCAACGGATTTAGCGATGGAATTTCTTTAACCAATAAAATCAAGAATTTAGCGACGGATTTAGTGATAGAATTTCTTTAGCCAATAAAATCCAAAATTTATTGATGAATTTAACAATGAAATTTTCCTAGCTAATATAATTCGGATTTACCGATAGAATTTTTCTAGCTATTAAAATCTAGAATTTAGCGATGGATTTTTCCTTAGTTATTTTCCTCGTGATTATTTCCATCATAAATCTATATTTAATTATTTTTTTATATATTATTTTTTTAATATTTGATATACTTTTTTATATTAAATATTTGTCATGGTCTATGGGTTATGGATCCTTGAAAGTTGCCTTCTCCACAAATATAAAAATAGTATATTATTAATAAATAATTACAAAATTATATAAATATGAATAAAAATTTATATTAATAATTGCTAAAATAACTATTTACAAGATTATAAAATTTTAAAAATATTTACAAAATAATATTTGATTTAATTAATAAAGATTTTTAAATAGCTGTTTTAATAATAACTTAAAATAATTAATTCTATAATCATAAACAATTTACAAAATAATATTTGATTTAATTAATAAAGATTTTTAAATAGATGTTTTAATAATAACTTAAAATAATTAATTCTATAATCATAAACAATTTAAAAATTTTTTGAATTAATAAATGAACATACATGATCATTTGTATTTAAAAAATCTAAAAGTATTATTTGTATGTTTATAAAAAAAATTTTTACAAAAAATCTGAAATAACAAATAAACTAGTAAATATTTATTTTAATAAAACTTAAAAAAATATTTTTATGATTATAGGAATCTTTTAAAAAAATATTTACAAAAATATTTGATTTATTAAAAGAAAACTTCAAGTATTATAAAAAAATATCTCCAAGTTCGTATTAAAAGAACACTTCAAGTGTTATTTTAGAGTTTAAAAAAATATTACTAATGAGATTTTTTTTGTCCTAAAAACACATAAAATAATTTTTTGTCCTAAAAACACATTTGAAAAGTACTACCAAACTAACCCTAAGTTGATTTGATTTCAATTTTTATTTTTACTCCTAAAATTTATAAGAATTAAACCATTGCATAAGATTTTTAATATTAGCTTTGTATATTCCATTTTATTAAAATAATAAATATATCTTTTTTATGATCTTCTCATTTTAAGTTAGCTTAGGATTTTTATAAATTATAAAATAAATCAAATAATTTTAAATTTTAAGTTAACTTATTTATTTATTTATTTTACAATTATAAATAAAATCGTAAAAAGTCACATGTGTTCACTGTTCATCATAGTTCCCTTCAAGAGAGGAACTGTGATGAACACAGTTTCGTGCACCAAATCGTGAGTAGGTCGTGAGCATAATAACCTACTACTCACCTAAGATTTTTTTTTCGTTCATTAGGTCATGAGCATAAAAAACCTAAAACACGCCTAGTATTTTTTGTTTTTCACCTGGTCGTAAGCATTTTAAGTTGCCACTTGCAGTTTGACGGAGTTAACAACTAATGCAGAGGCGAGGATGAGTGTTTCCATAATCTTCAACACCATTCACTGTCAGTATGTATTAATCCATCATTTCATGCTTGACTATTATAATTTGATATATGGTTTGCTACTGCTTTTCAATCTAATAGAAGAAATCCCAGGATTCTAACTGTTAGCATCGTTCAAGATCGCACACAAATTACAATCTAATGATCCACTATTCAACTCCTTGTCTATTTCTAGAAAAAGACCCTCCCCCTTGTTAAACAAGCTACCACCCTCTGTGTTTTTAGTATTAAGCTATGCATTCCATTCCCTAATCTGTTTTATCAAGGCTTCATGATAATGATTAAGGGCTTCGTAATTGAGCTTCAGTGAGTCTTAATTTGCTTTTATGAGGCCATAATCTCTCTCTAATTGCTTGGTTTTCCACCTAGCCTGGTAATTTTGGAACCAAATAGCTATTTTTCTTGGTTGCAAACCAAATTTATGAGCCAGTTTGTTTTTCCTCTCTAGTTCAAGCTTGTTCTCCACTTCAAAGTTATTCTCCAATGCCTTCACTTGATCTATTGTTAGCCATCTCTTCTTTTCTCCACCCCCATTGCTTAATTCTTATACACATCCTTCTTCATCAAATCCATCAAAAAAAACATTAGTATTCTATTCTGCAAACATGATTATTGTTGTTGTTGCTTCTTTGACTAGAAACATTTCCCTCTGCTATAGATGGGCATACTAAAATGAAATCACAAAGGGAATTAGAGCTGGAAAATCTTTTTGATAGTGGAAAGAAATTAAACACTCCTGAACCAGATATGGGAAAAATTGAAGGATGCGAATAGGGGAGCATCGGGTTTTATTTTGAAAGCAAGAATGACAAGGCATAACATGTATATTGCCTCACAGCCCACATGAGTTTTCGTGCACAAAGGCATACAAGTTCATTGTATGTAACTTGTACAACTACGTCCTCTAGTCCATTCAATATTTATTCATTTTTTTCCTTTCTGCTAACTCTATGTCCATCTAAATCAGGAAAAAAATGGTTTGATGCAGAAAATAGTAGTAGAAAAACCTGCTAGAGAAACTATAGACTCCACTACATCTAGCCTCTAGAGATAGTAGTAGTGAGGGAGGGGGGACATTATTCATGTTATCTGTAAGTGATAATCACTACCTAGATCTCTTTTTGCTGCAAACAATCATCATAATCAACTAAACCAATTTTGAAATATTGTTGAATTGGAATAATTTGATTTGCCTTTTATTAATCACCACCTAATAATTTTTACAAACTAAAAAGATATGCTAGACTTCTGTCTGTATGATATTTTTTTATGATGATGTAAGTTCAAAATAATAATTTAATAACTATTATCTACCATAAAATGATGGAATTTTAACTATGAATGTAAGCTATTGAAGAATGACATGCCCTAGAAGGCGAAATCATTTGGAAATACCTTATTCGCACAAAGCAGCAAGTCATTTTTATTTTTTAATCATCTTGCTACTTCTTTTCCGATTTCATTTCTCATAGATGCAGATTCTTCACAACCATGGGGTATTGCTCATGTTCCACTACTTGAAGTTGTTTCTGTATAGCGATCTCTTTGTAGTGCTCGTTTGTGGAGCATCATAGCTACAAAATTGTATACCAACGCTATGCACTTTATTTATTCTGGGTGGTGTTGACAATGATGAAGTAAGCTCCTATCGTATCTACAATGTTGTGCATAAGATGTATTTCAAGTGCATGTTATTCTAAATCAAGTTGAGGCGAATCAATTTGTTTTATTTTTTTGTTTTTTTATTTTTATTTTTTTGCTATTAAATGAGCAATGATATAAGTGAGTATAATCATACATATTGCAAAATGAGGTTGCAATTTTAGAATTCATACATCTGTTGTTCGAAAAAATGGATCGTCATTTTGGGAATGTGGTAGGGTTGAATTGCAACACAATGAACTTATCTGCTTCATCTTTCAATTCTTCACGTGATATAATTTAACTTAGTTTTTTTTTTGAATTGTGATTTTTTAATGATCTGTGTGGCTCGACATCATGTTCCATTTGGAAAAGGAACATTTTATGTTAAATGAGATGGCCGTGAATGGTGCATCGTGGTGATGAACAAGTCTATCATCTTCAACCCAATCTAGCTGATGGAGAAATCATTATGATAATGATTTACATGTTTTATGCAAACTAATGTACTATTTATATTCATTTTCGTGCATATAATGGATGAATCTCATGTGTTCATGGGCGTCATGTTTATGTGTCATTCAACTTTAATTTATAACAAATGATTAACATTGGATATGAAATATGATTGTTCTTGCTCTCATATTTCAAAACACTTTTCTAAGCAAATCTTCCATGGAATAAGTTTATATCTTTGATAATTCTTCTATTTTTTATAGCTTTCACCCTTAGGCTCTTTTATGGTTCGAACAACAAGCTGAATAATGACTCCCCTTAACCAACATTTCATTCATTCTTTCTCTAAGATTTTTTTTAAATTTTCTTAAAGTTCTAGTGATCAGGGTCTTTGGTATCACGTTAGAAATTAAAAATGAAATAACTCGACTATATTAACCATGATGCATGAATAAATATAAACCATGAGATTGGAGCACCCCAAACACTATGAGTAGGTTATTGACTAAACTATTACACACTAGAAACATATCTCAACAAAAAAACATAATGAAGCATTATATTTTTTTTAATCTGTGATAACTACTAGGTTAATGCACAACACTAAAATGTCTTCTTTGTTCTTATTGAAAAATTGTAGCTACTAATTGTTATTTGGACTATTTCTACATCTTTTATATTTGACTCTACTTTCAAGAAAACATCACAGATACTTAGTGTAATTCATTGTACATTGTCAACAGGGAGGCAGTATGCTTGTTTATGAGTTCATGCACAATGGAACATTGAAGGAGCATATTTATAGTAACTCAAATCTTATATAAAGTTCAATCGATATCAATTGAGGTATTCATTAATGCATGGAATGTTGATAGACCTGTTCACCAATGGAGAAAGTATCAATTGGATCAAGTGGTTCAAGATTGTAGAAGATGCTACAAAAGATGTTTTTTAAAGTTATTATTAGTGTTTGATTTATTTTTCCAAGCAGATTCTGTTAGTGGGTGCATGGTCCAGTGGGCAAATATGATATGAGATGTAGTTCCGTAGATGCACATCAATGGTGCATAACTGCCTGGAAGTGCACAAAGTGTGTGTGGTGCAATGAATGTGCATGTGTCTTTGATGTATTGGATGTGCACCATGTGTATGTTTGATGTAGCCATGGTGAAGTGTGTGCAACATGTGGGTTGTATTAGTTTGATTTTTTTATATGTATCAAAGTGTGTGATTTTCCAAGTAGAATAAAGAGAGTAAAAACTATATATACTACAAGAAAATATTGATTTAGCTATGATATTTTAGTTAGGGATCAATCCCTAGTTAAATTGTGAGGGATTAGCTAGTGAATAGTAAGGGATTTATGTTTTTTCATTATAATAAAATTTTGCAATTGATTTATGTTTGATTGGGTCAGAATGGTCCCAGTCAAATGCTAGCAGTTAGCATGTGCCGGCTTGCTTGGACTTCACCTTGGCTAGCTAGGGTTTGATTCGTGTCTAGTTAGGGATCACTGCTGCCCAATACTTGGATTGTGCCAAGGTTTGTCGTCTCATTCTATCTTATACATCTATTCAATAAAATTTATTGATGTCTTATTGATTGTGTCAAAAGAAAATAAGAGTGAGAACTATCAAAATTCATAACGTAAAAAAGCTTGTGTACTAGCAGATATAAAGATAGTGAACTAGCATTTTTTATAAAAAAAAATTAAGGATGTACGAGTATTTTATGTGCAACAGCGGAAGCGGCAGTTGCAGCGGTAGTGGCTGTAGGAGTGCCAGCGACAACGAGAGTAGTAGCAATGACAACAAATGACATATATATGTACGTATATAGTCAGTATATGCGTAGATATAATACTGTAGTATTTTATGTACATATATACTGAGTATATATGTACTCAGTATATATGTACGCATAATACTATAGTTTATATGTACATATACTGTTGTAATATATGTACGAGTGAAATGCTAGTATATATGTACATATTTAATGTAGTAATATATATTTATCAAAACATAGTTTTTTTTAAATTATTTTGATTTGATTGAGTGGTTTAAATTTCTTACAGATATGGTACCGCATTGTTTCTTATACGAAACTTGTATAAGTGAAGGGAACTTTCAACATACATGAAGCACCGTGACTTGGACTACTTTTTCGTAGCAGAAAGTTGGTGATCAAAGGAGCAGAGGGAGATAAAACAACGTCAATGCATGGATAGATTATACTTTATGCACGGTCGGTAGATACATTGATTAATAAGATGTAATATAATTTTGTTATTTTTTTTGTTTTAAATATTTAAAATATTGTATTAGAATAAGTTATGAAATGAATTTTTTTTTTGTTTAATTTAAAATTTTCATTTATAGTTTCTATTTTTATTCAATTTAATATAAAAATATTAAATTATTTAATTAAATTTTTGTTGAAGCTGAATGGCAATCAACTTTAATTTGTGTTTGTTCATGTCTATAATAACTATTTTTATATATCTGTGAATATGTTTGTGTGTATCTGAATTTTTTGGGTAGAGTTTTAGCCTATTATAGGTATGAAAAGCCTATTATCAGTAGCAGTAGCAGCGGCAACGGCGACAATAGTGGTAGTGACAGAAGCGGTGGCAGCGCTAGCATCGGTGGCAGTGGCGGCGATAGAAGCAGCGACGGTAGCGATGGCAACAGCAGTGGCATTGGTAGCTGTAACGAAAGCGGGAGCAGTGGCAGGAGTGGTAGCAGCAGGGGCATCAACAGCAACAGCAACAA